>JAJPUD010008119.1:0-63536 GCA_023553655.1 Myrmecobius fasciatus | reverse complement strand
TTTCTTTCTTTCTTTCTTTCTTTCTTTCTTTCTTTCTTTCTTTCTTTTTTTCTTTCTTTCTTTCTTTTTTGCTGAGGTAATTGGGGTTAAGTGACTTGCCTAGGGTCACAAAGCTTGGAAGTGTTAAGTGTCTGAGGCCAGATTTGAACTTAGGTACTCCTGACTTCAGGGCTGGTGCTCTAACCACTGTGCAACCTAGCTGCCCCTATCTTATTTTTAATTATGAAATCCACTAGGCATATTTTACCATTAGTCTCTTATACAAGTAGAGAAAATCACGAAATCACAGGATAATACATTTATTATAGCAGTAAGGTATTTTAGAGGTCATCAACTCAAATCTCCCCACATAAAAAAGGAAGTTAAACTTGAGGGAGGTTAAATTATTTGCTCAGAATAGTATAATGTGTAAAATTTTAAAAATATTTTATTTTTTTCAATTACACATAGGCAATTTTTAATATTAATTTTTAAACTTAAAAAGATTTATATGAATTGATGCTAAGTGAACTGAGCAGATCCAGGAGGACATTGTACCCAATAACAGGAAGATTATGTGATGATCAACTATGATTGACTTAGTTCTTCTCAGCAATGTGGTAATCCAAGATAATTCCAATAGACTTGTAATGAAAAATGCTAATATGGAGATTGAAAGCAGATAGAAACATACTATTTTCGCTTTTTTTGTTTATTTGTTTGCTTTTTCTCTTTTATGTTTTCCCTTTTTGTTCTGATTTTTTTCACTATATGAAAAATATGGAAATATGCTTAAAATGATTGTACATGTAGAACATATGTTTGCTTGCTGTCTTGAGGAAGGGAGAAATGGGAAGGTAAAGGAAGGAGAGGAAAAATTTGGAACTTAAACTGTTACAAAAATGAATGTTGAAAACTATTTTTACATATAATTGGGAAAACAAAATACTATTGAGAAAAAAAAATTCATTTAAAAAAAATTGAGTTCCAAATTTTCCCTCTCCTTCCCTAACTTCTCCTTTCCTAAAATGAGAACAATTTCATATAGGTTATGTGTCTTCAGTAATGTAAAAACTATTTCCAGATTAGACATGTTAAGAAAGAAGAAACAAACTAAAAGAAAAAAATCACCAAAAATTTTTAAAAGTGAAAATGCTATATTTGATCAGCATTTAGATTCCATCATTTCTTTCTCTGGAGGTGGATAGTATTTTTCTTTTTTTTTTTTAAAATTTTTATTTTATTTGCATAACATATGTGTGGGTAATTCTTCAACAATAACCCTTACATAGCTTTCCGTTACAAATTTTTCCCCCCGAACAACCCACCCCTACCCTATATGGCAGGATTTACACATTTAAGATTTATGTTAAAATATTGGCAAATCGAATATATGTATACATATTTCCAAACTTATCATTGGTGTGCAAGAAAAATCTTATCTACACAAACGATATATCAGATAAAGGAAACACAATGTAAGCAAACATCAATCAAGGAGTATGAGAATGTTATGTTGTGGTCCACATTTCGCATCCCTCTCTCTGGGTGTATATGGCTTTCTTCAGTGAACAATTGGAGGTGGTTTGAAACATTTCATTGTTGAAGAGAGCCATGTCCATCAGAATTGATTGTCATATAGTACTGTTGTTGCCGTGTATAATGATCTCCTGGTTCTGCTCATTTCACTCAGCATCAGTTCATGTAAGTCTCTCCAGGCCTCTCTGAAATGTGGATAGTATTTTTCATCATGAGTTCTTTGTAATTGTCTTGGATCATTGAGCTAAGTCATTTATAATTGATCATTATACAGTGTTGCTTGAAGTTGTATACAATGTTCTTCTGGTTCTCCTCATTTCACTTTGTAGCCGTTCATGCAAGTCTTTCCATCTATCTCCTCATCATTTCTTATAGCACAATAGTATTACATTAGATTCATATGAAACAACTTATTCAGCTATCTCCCAATTTATGGGCATCATCTCAATGCCCAATTCTTTGCCATGCACCCCCAGAGTTGCTCCTCATAGATAGGCCCTTTTCACTTTTTTATGATTTCTTTGAAATATAGAACTAATAGTGATTTTTCTGAATCAGAGAGCATGCACAATTTGATAATTCTTTGAGCATAGTTGCAAATTGCTCTCAGAATGGTTGGGTCAATTCACAATTCCAGACACAAAGCAGTAGTGTCCTAGTTTTTCCATATCCCTTCCAACATTTATCATTTTCCTTTTCTGTCATCTTAGGCAAACTGGTCAGTGTGAAGGCTATCTTAGAATTGTTTTAATTGCATCTCTCTAATTTAATGGCTCATGGATAAACTGAGCCAATATAATAAGAATGACAATTCTGCCTAAATTGTGATTTTAAATCCTCTAAACTAGAGTTATTTAGAGAATTGTTTTCATCACTATTTGTCATCTGAAAATTTATTATTTGGGGAATTAAAATTAAATTCTTATAGATTTGACTCAGCTCTCTATATATTGGAGAAATGAGGTTTTTATCAGAGACCCTTGCTGTAAAGATTGTTTTCCACCTTTTTTACTTCTTTCTAATTTTGAGTTGTTTGTGCAAAAGCTTTTTAATGTAATAATCAAAATTATCCATTTTACATTTTGTAATTTTTTCTAACTTTTGTTTAGTCCCAGATTCTTCCCTTTCTCATAGATCTTACAGATAAATTATTCCTTGCTCTCCTAATTTGCTTAAGGAATTATCCCCTATGTTTAAATTCTTTACCCATTTGGATATATATTGTAAGATGTTGATTTATGCCTAGTTTCTGTCATATTGTTTTCCAGTTTTTCCAGCAACATTTGTCAAATAGTGAGTTCTTATTCCAAAAGCTGGAGTCTTTGAGTTTGTCAAGCACTAAGTTGCTACAGTCATTTACTACTATGGATTGTATGCCTAAACTATTCCACTTATCCATCTTTATTTGTTAGCTAGTACCAGATTATTTGGATGATTAGTGCTTTGTATTAGAGTCTGAGATCTGATATGACTAGGCCATTTGCTTTGCATTTTTAAAAATTAATTCCCTTAATATTCTTAACCTTTTATTTTTACAGATGAATTTGTTATGTTTTTTCCTAGCTCTACAAAATAATTTGTGGGTAGTTTGATTGGTATGGTACTGAATAAGTAAATCAATTTAGGCAGAATTGTCATTCTTATTATATTGGTTCAGCCTACTCATGAGCAATCAATAGTGTTCCAGTTGTTCATATGAGTTTATCTGTATGAAAAGCCTTCTGTAACTATGATCATATAGTTCCTGGGTTTGTCTTGGAGGGTAAACTCCCAAATATTTTATATTACCTATGCTTATTTTAAATTGAATTTCTCTTTCTATCTCTTACTGCTGGACTTTGTTGGTAATACATACAAATGCTGATGATCTACATGGATTTATTTTATATCCCACTTTCTTTACTAAATTTGTTAAATTTAGTTTTAACTAGTTTTTTGGTTGAATCTCTAAGATTCTTCAAGTATACCATTAAATCATTTGCAGAGTGATAATTTAGTTTACTCATTGCCTGTTCTAATTCCTTCAATTTCTTTATCTTTTCTTATTGTTATAATTAATATTACTAGGATATTATTGGGTAATAGTGGTGATAATGAGTATTTTTGCTTCACCCTTATTGGAGAGGTTTCTAGCTTATCTTCATTATAGATAATGCTTGCTGGTGGTTTTAGATAGACACTACTTATCATTTTAAGGAAATTCCCATTTGTTCCTAAGCTCTCTTTTGCTTTTAATAGACATGGGTGCTGGTTTTGTCCGAAGTTTTTCTGCATTTATTGAGATAATCATATGATTTCTGTTGGTTTTGTTATTGTTTTAGTCAACTATGCAGATAATTTTCCTAGCATTGAACCACCCACCTGCATTCCTGGTATCAATTCCATTTGGTCACAGTGTATAATCCTTATATATAATCTCCTTGCTAGCATTTTATTTGAAAAATTTGGTTTTTTCTCTGCTTTAGCTCTTCCTGGTTTAGGTAACAGAACCTATTTGTGTTGTAAAAAGAATTTGGTGGATTCCTTCTCTACTTATTTTTCCAAATAGTTTTATATTATAGTTGGAAAATAATTGAAATTAATTTTTTAAAATATTTGGCAGAAAGGAACTGGAAACTGAATGGATGCCCATCAATTGGAGAATGGCTGAATAAATTATGGTATATGAATGTCATGGAATATTATTGTTCTATAAGAAACGACCAGCAGGATGATTTCAGAGAGGCCTGGAGAGACTTGCATGAAGTGATGCTGAGTGAAATGAGCAGAACCAGGAGATCATTGTACATGGCAACAATAAGACTATATGATGATCTATTCTGATGGACATGGTTCTCTCCAACAACGAGATGTTTCAAACCAGTTCCAGCTGCTCAGTGATGAATAAAGCCAGGTACACTCAGGGAGAAGCCTGTGGGATCTGAGTCTGGACCACAACATAGCATTTTCGCACTCTCTATTGATGTTTGCTTGCATTATGTTTTCCTTCTCAGGTTTTTTTTCCTTTCCTGTACAGCAAGATAACTGTATAAATATGTATACACATATTTGATCTGTCAAATATTTTAACATAATTAACATGTATTAGACTTCCTGCCATCTAGGGGAGGAGGTGGGAGGTAGGAGGGAAAAATTTGTAACAGAAAGCTTTTTAAGGGTCAATGTTGAAAAATTACCTATGCATATGTTTTGCAAATAAAAAGTTTTAAAAATAAATAAATAAATATTTGGCAGAATCCACTTGTAAACTGATCTGGACCTGAATTTTTTTTTAATGGAGTTTATTGATGGCTTATTCAATTTTTTTGGTCTAAAATGGGTTATTTTGGTGTTATATTTCCTCTTCTGTTAATCTGAGAAATTTATATTTTCATAAATATTCATGGATTTTTCTTAGGATGTCAAATTTATTGCCTTATAATTGGCCAAAATAGCTCCTAATAATTGCTTTCTTTTTCATTGTTGGTGAATTCACCCTTTTCGTTTTTGTTATTGGTAATTTGATTCTCTTCTTTATTAATTATTATTATTATTATTATTATTTTGCTGAGGTAGTTGGGATTAAATGATGCCCAGGGCCCCACAGCCAGGAAGTATTAAGTATCTGAAGCCAGATTTGAACTCTGATCCTCCTGACTTCAGGGCTGGTGCTCTATCCACTACAACAACTAGCTGTCCCTCTTCTTTATTTTTTAAGATCAAATTAACTAATGGTTTATTTACCTTATTTTTTTCCTTAAAACATACTTAGTTTTATTTATTAGCTTGATAGTTTCTTACTTTCTATTTTATTAGTTCTTTGTTTTTAGTTTGTTTAGTTGCACATTCAATTCATTGAACTGCTTTTTCTCTATTTTATTGATGTAAAAATTTAGACAAATAATATTTCTCCTAAGTACTGTTTTAGCTTTTTTTCTCATTGTTGCCATGTTTGGCATATTGCTTCATTGTTGTCATTCTTTTTAATGAAGTTATTGATTGTTTTTATGACTTATTTTTTGACCCACTTATTCTTTTTTTTAATTTATTAATACTTTTTATTTGCAAAACATATGTATGGGTAATTCCTAAACATTAACCCTTACAAAGCTTTCTGTTACAAATTTTTCTCCCCTACTCCCCACCCCTCCCCTAGATGGCAGGATATCCACTACATGATAATTATGTTAGAATACTTAAGAAATCAAATATATGTATAGTTATTGCCACACATCATTTTTTGTGCAGGAGAAATCATATCTACAAGAAAGAATAATCCAATAAAGGAAATACAATGCAAGCAAATCTCAATAGAGAACATGAAAATGTTATGTTGTGGTCCACATTTCACATCCCTCTCTCTGGGTGTATATGGCTCTCTTCACTGAACAATTGGAACTTTGACCCACTTATTCTTTAGGATTAGACTATTTAGTTTCCAATTAATTTTTAATTTATATTTCCCTGCCCTTTATTCAGTGAAAAGGATGCATTTAATATTTTCATTTTTCTGCACTTGATTTTGTGTAGATGCCCTATACCATTATGAAAGTTATATTCTTTTCTATTCGCTTTCAATTTTTCCAGAGGTCTGTCATATCTAACATTTCTAAAAATCATATTCACCTCCCTTACTTCTTTCTTGTTAGATGTGTCTAGTTCTGAGAAGAGAAAGTTGAGCTCCCTAAATAGTATAATTTTAGTACCTGTTTCCATCTCTATTCACTTAAATTCTCCTTTAAGAATCTGGATGCTATGGTATTGATGCATATATGTTTATTATTAATATTGCTTCTTTGTCTGTAGTGTCTCAGCATGATATAGGTTCCTGCTCTATCTCTTATATGTTTTTGCTTTTTCTTTTGCTTTTACCGATCATTGCCCTTGTGTCTTTTAAATTTCAGTCGAAGTATAATAGATCCTGCTCCAGTCCTTTAATTTTATTCTCTCTGTCTTTCTACTTCAAGTTGTAGGGTTCTAATTTTTAATCTGCTCTGCTACACACTTCCATTTCGTGGGAGAGTTCATCGCATTTACATTCACATGATTACTAACTATATGTTTCCCTCCATCTTATTTTTTTTCTTTTTCTTCTCTTCTTTTATCCTCTACCTTCTCACCAATGTTTTGTATCTGACCACTAAATCCCCCAATCTGCCTAATTTTAGGCCAGTCCTCCACACCCTTTTCTTGATCTCCCTTTTCCTATTTCCCTATAGGGTAAGATAGAATTTTATATTTAATTGATTGTACGTTATTTCCTTCTTGAACCCACTTTCATCTTCCCCTCTATAGTAATAGGTCTTTTGTGTCTCTTCATGTGAGATAATTTACCCCATGCTACCTCTTCTTTTCTCCTGCTTCTAGTGTATTATTTTTTCACCCTTAATTGTTTTTAATATCATTCTCTCCAATTAACCTTCTACCCACTTCCTCTATGTATACTTGCTTCTAAGTGGAGAAATAATGATACAATTCTTAAGAATTGCAAATATCATCCTCCCATATGAGTATATAAAGTTCAGTCTTTTGTTTTTGTTTTTTGTTCCCTGCTTCGTTTATGTTTTGGTCACAGATAGTTTGGAGTGAGGGTTGGACTAGTTACTTGCCCACTGCTGTGGGAGGCCCTTGGGACTCAGGGCCTCCTAATGGATTGCTGTGACACTGCTAGCCCTCAACTGCATTATCTTTTACCCAAGTGAGACAGATCTTTTCTGCCAACCTTCCAAGTTATCTTAAGCTAAAATAATTGTTTTACCCTGTCTCTTTGTTGGTTCTGTCATTCTAGAATTTGTTTTAAAGCATATTTCATAGTTTGGAGGTAAATCTGAAAGAGTTCAAGTGATTTCCTGTTTACTCTGCCATCTTGGCTCCTGAAAGGCAACTTGTAAATATTTCAGGCAGGATTTGGACCTTTCTTCCTTACTGCAAATCCAAAATTCTTGAATATTCTAGTTTATATTCAATCTAAATCAATCTAATTTACTAAATAGTATACTATGTATAATATCATGAGGATAATAGCAGAAAATCTTAGAAAATCAGAATCTTCCTACTTAGGGGCAAATGAGTTCCAACCTATGGCTCATAGCTAAAGAGTGATATGGAAAAAAATAATTAAATATAGTTCTGGGATCCAAAGGAATAAAAAAAAATTAGAATGAGAGGATTGTCTTATTAAAAACATGTAGAATATTTTATTACCTAGTATCTTATGCATGTATATGCATGCATGCTTGATAATGTTCATGCATTTTTCTTTTATATAAATCCTCCTTCCCATTTTTTTGGAGGAGAGTATATAGAATATACTTTGTTATATAGCCTTACCTTAAAGAAGGTCATTGTTGATCCATCTCTCACTGCCCCATATTCGATCTTTGTTTGCTTTGCCAAGTCATCTGCTGAATCTATGGGGGATTCCATTCTCTCTACTGTTAAGAAGGCAGCCAGATTTGCAGTGTAGGATGAAATGATGATTAAGGTGAAAAACCACCAAATTCCTCCTACTATTCTTGTAGAAAGAGCTTTAGGCATTAGCTCAGAGCCTGTTATCATCAAAGTAAGAATATTAAATGAAATCAAAAGAAAAATATAAACTTATATTCTATACTATCCTTAGAAGACAATGCTTTTATAGTGAAGAAGTTTAAATCATTACCTGCATTTTTTCTACAAACCTGTGTGGATAATATTAAGGAGTCATTTATACTGAAATTCTCTTTCTAAAATGCAAAGGTTTCTAATTGCTTTTTAAGATTTCATTTTCAGTTGAAACCCCTTTCTTTTATAATTTCATTAAAATAAATTTTATTGTAGATAATGCTTTTAAGTCTAGATATAAAATAATCTCTTTTAGGTTTTTGCATGGAAATACAATATTAAAACATTAAATTTCAATTTTTTCAAGGTGGAAAACATCTGAGGGATTTTGTTGAGATTTTACAGACTTTATTATTTTATTATATTTTACAGACTTTAAAGCCATTGCTCAGACTGAGCCATCATAGTCTTAATGGGCCAATTATCAGAGGCTAGAAGTGTACAATCTTGTAATTTTACTTTTTATAGATAGGTAGGAATTGATCAATTTTAATTTAAAATCACCTTGGATCCTTTCTTAGAACCATTGTACTATTATTCACTATGTCCAGTGATGATAGGCATGAGAAGTAAATAAAAATAATAATAAAAATTATGTCTACTAGAAGTGAACAAAGTAGGTTTGATTGAATTTTCCATTGAATTAACTTAATGTTTTAAAGATATAGTTGATGACAATTTAAAAGTAAAGATGAAATAGTCCAATATTTCAGGCAAAAAGCTTTATACTTAAATTTCACCCAAAGATATGCACTGATAAACACCATAAAAATCAAAGAATGTTCAAGGCTCTTGGTATACTGCTCAGAGTTTAGGGTTAACAGACTTCTCAGACTTTAAATTAGAAAATACATTTTCTTCATGTTAGCAAGTATGTTTGTTTCAATTCACTTTGGATGGGATAAATAAATTTTATAATAGCAATTCCAGTTTAATTGTTCTTATTTTAGATTCAGGGATGTAAATTAATCCAAATATAGACAGGATTGTTAGGCACTTCCTAGAATAATTTTTTTAATTTAATTTTTTAATCTTTTAAGTTTTTGTGATTTTTTTGGGGGGAAACTGAGTGGTTAGATCTTTATTTGTGTAGGATAGAAAATATTTATTTCATGCAATAGTTATATGACTGGTCCATAGAATTTCTTAGACATGCTGTTATGTTATGATGGTGGACTTTGGTTTATATTTTTAGCATGACATATTCATACCCATGTTTGTGATTTGTTGATAAATTTTCAATTTAGTTTGGAACATAAGATAAAGTAAATAACTGGGACAATGGGTGAATAAGTAACTACTGAAACATAATAAGAAAATGGTTATGAGTAAGATTATATGTTAAAGTAATATTTTTATATTTATAGATGAGTCTTTTGGAAGTAGAAAAAATTTAATCAACTTTAATTAAATTGATGTCACTTTTAAACAAGATACTGGGTTTAGAGATCAGGTTATTTAACTTTTGTTATTCCCCATCACACAAATTTTCAATTTTTTTAAACCTGATCTGCTTGTAATAGGCACCATGTCTTAATGAAGAGACAGCTAATCTCAGAGCCAAGAAGATCTGAGTTCAACTCCTACCACTGACACATACTGACTGTGTGACTGAGAAAAAGTTACTAAACTCCTCAGTGCTCCAGTCAAGTTCCTAAGACTATAATTTGCAAAGGAGGTGGCAACCTTCATTAGAAGGAATTTCCCTGCCTGAGATTTCTCTATACCAGTAAAGTCAGAGGTCCTTTCCCTATCCCTCTCAGTCATTTGTTTAAACATGTTAGACATTAGCCATGAGCTCAGAACTTTGAATGGGGGAATATGCTTGGAAGCAACAATTATTAAGTGGAATATTACTAGTAATAATCAGGGTTAAAAACAATAATTGCAGAAGTGTCAAACTTGTTTTCTATGGGCAGACATGACAGCCAATCCTGATCCAGGCTTTGCTCATACAATGTAGAAAAGAGAAAGTCTGATCATTGAATTAATCATCAGTCCCCCAAATGGCTTCCAGTTGAGCACAGTAACAAATATCTAATGATAAAAAGCAGTAGATACATATGCTTACTACCATTCCTCTTTTATTCACTCTCCATGATAGTTATGACAGATGCACTCAACATAACACATATCCCAAGACTCATATGTGGAAATAAGTATTTCTTTAAAATACTTTTAAGCTTCTTAAAAGACAAGCAGAGTCTGGCTGGGGCTCACTGTCATGTACCCAAGGTAGTGGTAACTTAGCAGGCACCACATCCCATGGTTTGCTGTGGATGATGATAAACTCCAAACAGATTAAACATTAAATATAATATACTGCAAATGTGCAGTACCCAGTATAGTCATAGCCATGTGCACATACTTCTCTGATATTATAAAATCTGTTTCCCTTTGGCATTTGTTAAAATCTCACCTCAGACTTTTTAAAACTATTACTCCACAGATAAATATCCTAAAAACAAATTAAATGCACTAAAAATATCATACTTGAAACAATACCCAAATAAATAGTACCTAACTACATGCAGAACAGTTTACATTCTTTATTCAAATACTTGGGTTTTCAACATTAGGGTATTGTTTACCGTATGTATTTCTACATAGGAACTTTGAGTCTAATGTATCTGCCAATATGTGCCTCAGAGAAGTTATTATTCTTATGAAGGCCAACTTTTCTGCATGTACCTTTGAGCTTATTATCTATAATCTTCTCTAGCAGATTGCCCATTCTATTACCCCTTCAAGTCTTTAATTTTTCTCTATTTCTGTTCTTTGCCTTATGCTTATAAACACACCTAGATTTCCCCCATCTCTAAAAAATCCCAACTTGATCCAACCATCACTTTTTGTTATTATCCTAAAGCTTTCCGACCTTTTGCAGCTAAATTCCTTAGGGGAAAATTTTTTATATATACACTTCTTCAATTTCCTCTCCTTTTGTTCTTATAAATTCCCTGCAATTTAACTCTTAATCTAATCATTCAAACTAAACTGCTTTCTCCAAGGTTACCAATGATAATTGCTAAATTTAATGCTCTTTTTTTGTCCTGATTTTTCTTGACCTCTCTGTAGTATTTGATGTCATTGATCTTTTTTTTCTTCCTGAATGTTTCCTCTTTTCTGAATTTTCTTGACTCTACTCTCTTGGTTCTCTTCTGTCTGATTACTCCTCTTTGTTGGACTATTCTGCACTCAGCTGTCAAGATGATCTTCCTAAAGCATGAGTCTGACCATGATGCTCCCTATTCAATGGTTCTTTAGCATCTTAAATATAAAATATTCTGTTATTCCAAGCCTTATAAAGTCTGTGCCTCCTAACACCTTTCCAGTCTTCTTGTATTTTATTTCCTCTTCTCCATTTATTGGGAGTATTATTGACTCTTCCGTGAACAAGTAACTCAGTCTCTAAAATCTGGGCATCTTCACTGGCTGTCTCCCATGTCTGCAATAATTTCCTTTCTTGTTGTCTCTGCCTCTAGTTTTCCTGGTTTTCTTCAAGCCTTGTATAAAACTCAAGAAAGTATTTCTTGATCTCTCTAATTCTAATGCCTTCCCTCCATTGATTATTTCCTATTTATCTTCTTTATCTATGAATCTTTTCTGAACATATTTGTTTGCATGTTATCACAGACATTATACTATGAGTTCCTTGAGATCAAGGACTGTTTAACATTATTTTTTGTATCCCCAGCATTTGGCACAGTATAGTTATAATATAGTAGGTATTTGATAAACACTTGTGTCCCCTTTTCTTAATTCAGATAGCCCTAGTCAGCTCTTCTATTCCAAGAACTTTCTTCTCTCTATTTCAATTAGATCTCTACACATTTGCCAGGTTTATTTCCATAAAGCATAGTTCTCTCCATTCACTTTTATACTTAATAAACTCCCCTGGTTTCCTTTTATTTCCAAGATCAAATAATCATTTTGTGCTTTTACAACCTGTCACCCTCCTAATTTTTCTGGTATTTCTACAATTCATCATACCATTCCTTATTGCATTCTAGCCAATATGACCTACTAACTATTGCTTGCCCATCAAATTTCATCTTCTGTCTCTATATCTTTTTTTGTATTTATTTGTACTTTTGTATGAATTTATTTATAATAAATATTCTAGGTAGAGATGATGGAGTTTACCAACACAGAAGTTACTGAGCAGACTGTGGGATGTGTGCGAAAATAATGGGTAACCATGGTACCTTGCTGCATGAGAGCTCCAACTCCAAACCAGAAACTATTTAGTAAAGTAAAATTGTTTTCCACCACATCTGAATCAGGATTGCATGGGTAGGGGTTATACCATTCATAGGGTGTAAACCTGTGGTAGTTAACAGAAATAGTCTGTAAATATCAAAATTTATACCAACAAATCTACTGAACAATGCAGAAAATCCAAAGATTAGTGGTGAAAATAAAATCAGTCAACATTTCCAAACTATAGTTTTGTCTGGTTCTGCAAATATTTTCATGATTACTCATTTTAAAGAGAAAACTTGGATTGGACTTGGATTCTTGAGATCCATGCCTACTGATTCATTTCCAAGTTCTCATTCATTTCTCAAACTTCACAATCTGATGGTTATAGAGGAGTCTTCATATGAGAATTTTAGATATAAGAATGTTATAAGAGCCTGCTTAAAAAGAATATATATAGTTTAGCATTTCTGTAGTTCACTTTAATAGCCAGGAAAGATTGCTGGTGGAAAAAGATTGAATGTTTAGGGGTTGTCTTTGGAGAGCAAAAGGAAAAAGCATAAATCTGATTATGAAGTCTAAAAGAAAGAGGAAATTTAGGCTTAGAAATCACTAGGATTAAATAAATTTGTGTAATATTAACTCTAGGCACCATTTTTGGATCTTCTTTGAGCTTTCTATACATGACATTTTAATTTACTTTAATATGGTTGTACTTTTAGCAGTTAAGCATTATGACAAATATTTATACTAAATTGATTATCAAATCTAATTATGTAGCAAATTTATAGATAATTAATATAATAACAGATTATTGGATCTGAAATTAGGATAACCTGAGTTCAAATACTATCTCAAACAAATACTTGCTGTGTGACCCTGTGCAAATCACTGAACTTTTCAACCTCAAATTCTAAATTTGTAAAGTGAGTATAACAATGGCACTTACCTCATGAAGTTTTGGAAGGATCAAATGAGATAATATGCATAATACATTTTGTAAAAAAGCATTTCTTCTACCAACTAGCTGTACAAACTTGGGCAAATAACATGATTTCTCTGGGCCCTAGTTTCTTAATAAAGTGAGAGAGTTGGTTATACATTCCAACGAACAATCAGGGATTTAAATATATATATTCCTCTATTCCTTACCAAATATCTTCCTATCTGTTATTACTTGAATATATTTCTTCTCTTACATTGTTTTTTCAGTGATATCCAGAAAACAAGTGGCAACTACACTGAGAGCAACATTAGCATGTTGAAATGGGGTATCTCCTTTTAGAAGATTTTCTCCCCATAGTTTGGTGTGATGTTATACATTGGAATAATATTGAACAACCATAAATAAAATTAAAACATATTGAAGGGTCTCAAGTCTCTAGTCTTTAGCAACAAAAAACAAAAATGAATTGTTGATACCTCTAAGGAAGTAAGGTGAATAATAAAGTGTAGAGCTTCTGGTCATGCTCAAGAATTGGACAGGTTATTTGTTTTAATTAAAGACTATTATCTAAATTCCCAGTCCATTTGTAGAAAAATATACTGCAAATCCTTTTAATAAATGTAAAAGAATTCAAAAAAAGTTTCCTAGCTTATCCAATAACAATGAATTAAACTTGCCTCAGTTCTCAAGAATTGTGTGACAAAATAATTCCTTTAGATCTTTAATTGATGGCAATACATACTTAGATTATTTCAGTATGGGATTTATAGAATAAGATTAAGCATTCCTGTAACCAAAAAAATAATATTTATTTTCTCCCTTCTCCTCTTACTTCCTCTCCACTTCCTGTTATGCATTTAATCCTAAAATCCTATCATAACAAATTGCATGGTATCCAGATCCATGTACTTTATCATTAGTCCTAATAATGAATCTTAGGACTCCTAGGTCTTTCCATTTGCCCTGGAACTAAGCCAAACATTTTTATAGGTATTGTCTTTCTCACACGGTCTGGAACAGAGTCTCAGTTTCCCTTCCCCAGATCCTCTAGTTGCTTTTAAAAATGTTGTCTTGGAGCAGCTAGATGACCCAATTGATAGAGCACCAGCCCTGAAGTCAGGAGGACGTGAGTTCAAATCTGGTCTCAGACACTTAACACTTCCTAGCTATGTAACCCTGGACAAGTCACTTAACCCCAATTGCCTCAGGGGAAAAATGTTGTCTTGCTATATTCAGTGTTTCCAATGATTCCTCATTTTTTCAATTATAAATGTCAAGATAGTTAGCTAGAACTCTGATCCAAAGTTACATTAGAAAAGAATCTTTTCTCCATCTGAGATGTATGGTTTATATAACTATGAATTCCGGTATAAAAAAAAGTCTCAGTGCCCACAAAATGATCCCAGAATTAATAATAGCATAAGAATTTTGGTAATAACTAATTGAAGCTCTGGATTTTGCTACACAAATAAAAGATGCTCTTCATTGGACTTTAAAAAAGAGACTTCTTTTAGAAGACAAACATAACATTAATAGAGACAGTAGAGCTAGCTAGTCCACTTAAAAGAGATGAAATTCCTTCAGGCTAAAAATTTGTCAAGAAAAGAGTAATTCAACTCCATTGGTAATAGCATTTCAGAAACCAAAACAAAAATGGATGGAAGTTAGCTAGGAAATATTTTTATGAATAATAAGAATGATGATAAAGATAATTGACATAAATTTTAAAGGTCTGACAATAACAAAACCAACACTGATTACATTAATGTCATATAAAGCTTTTGCTTCTATAAATCTAGTGCCAACCAGAAAAGCAAAAAAGGCCAGAAAAGTCTTATTCAGCAAACTTACTTGTCAGATGGATAGAATGTGCCAAGAGGTAACACCAGTTATAATAAAAACATCTCTTTAATCTTTGAAGAAGCATGCCAGATATTTGTGAGAAGTATTTTTCTCATAAAGAAAAGAGCTGTGTAGGATAAAATTAGTCTGATGAAAGCTTGGAAAGAGTTTTACCTAAGCAAGGTTATTCCAAGTTCATTTAAAGGTGAAACTGGAAGGACAACTTAAAAAATAAAATAAAAATTAAAAAATCTGCAAAGATTTTTTTAATAAGCTGTTTTCATCATCAATGATAGTAAAGTCCCAACACCTTGAGTCTATTAAGAACTTTAGATGTGGTTATGTTTTTTTTTCTTTTTTAAAAGGCACTTAAGAGAATGAAATGGGAAGAAGCATCTGGATTAGACCAAATGTATTTAAAGGAGATCTATGCTAGAAGAAAAATAATTGCAAGAGCATGAGATACTGTCACAAATTATCTAAAAGAAGTAAAAAAAAATCTCAGTATTTATTAAAAACAAGAAAGTTCAAATCAATAACAATTTATATACCTACTTATGATTTATATAACATCTTCACTAGATGTTATTAGACTATTGACTTACAAGTTGAAGTAATCTTCGAGATTGTAATATTGGGACTCAAAATAGGGTTTCTGATAGTGATACTATACAATGGATTGCATCTTTATTATTTTGCAACTGACTCAAAGTCATAGAGAATACTTAATTCCTATATACTTATTGTTTGTTGATTATGAAAAAAGCATTTGTTTTAATAGATTAAAAAACACTTCTATACAATGTTTATTTATACATCAAGATTATTCAAGATTCATTGAAAGATATAAAGAAATAAAACTAATCAATTCCTCTTTCATCATAAAAGTTAGGTAAGGCATAAAGCAGCAAAATGTTTGCTTGCTAAAGGTATTTGATACAATGCACAGAATCCAAATTGGTGTTACAGTTGGCAGAAAGTGTTATGATTATTTCAGTACCATCCCTCCCCTCCCCCGGCCAAATGGCAGAGATTCCTGGGAGAAATCTGTAAATATTCCAAAAAATTCACCCTTTGAGAACCATGGGAAAGACCAATAGGATGAAAAATGTCTGTCACTTGGAGATTAGGACATGAATTTAGATAAGTACTTCACAGAGGTTGTATAATGTGGAACTGGGGGAAAGTGCAAATAAACAATGATTTGGGGCAGAATTTCAGAAAAGCATGGTTTTAAACTTCTTCTTAAGTTGATCTATGACTATATGGCAATGCAACATAACAGTTTTCAAGGCATTAAAAATGAATATTACACAGAAGTCAAAGGAAAGGCACATGATGGGAATGAGGAGGCTGAAACATATAACCACTGGAGAAATTTGAGAGTCATCAAAGATGTCCTTAGGGAAATGTATGGTAGGAAAGAGACAATTCACTGGACATGTGAAAAGGTTAAAGAATCACAGTTATTCTAATGTTCCTAACATGTTAAAAGAAAATGAATAAATTCTGATAGACAAGTAGACCACTTTATAGTGAACTAATTAGAGATAATGGGCAAAAACTTCCCAGGTTGGACTAGCAAAAAATGACTTGCAATCTATATTTTTGGAAGGAATGATCAAATCAATAAAATAACAAATCTATGTGTATATTTTCAAGAAGCTTTATAAGCTATTACATTATGTGATTTGATCCTTATAATGATACTGTGAGGATGGACTACAGACTGGTAGTAGTATAATATCCATTTTACAGTTAGTAAAACAAAATTTGAATGATTTGCCTCTGTCAGTCATAGAGTCTGTCTTCAAACTCCAGAAGAAAATAGCATTAACGCCTCAGTTGTACTTTAAATTTTAAGAAATGACATTTTGACAGTGTCTTGATTTAATGTCTTTGGTCTCCCTTGAATCAAAGGCACAATCAGTCCTCCTCTAATAGAATACAATTATTTGAAATCTTGGTTCTCTGAAACTAAGAAAATCTTCATCTCATTGCATGGAAAGGGATAAAGCAAATATGTGTCTTTCTTTCAAATAAGAAAATTACCTCTTTGTTTTGACTAGATTGAAAGGGACATAGTTAAAGAGAGAATGATTAGTTTCAGTGAATGAGTCAATAAACAATTCTTAATTGTTTATTATGTACCAGGAAGAAATTTTCTCCAAGGGTGTACCAACATTAATATTAACATTGTTTTTCTTCCACAAATCCTAGGCTGCTATTCCTATCTGATATACTATTGAATTGATGCTGTGACAATAAATATTGGTTATTTTTCCAATTTAATTCAACTTTATTCAATAATATTACTATTTGAAAAGCACAGTGCCATACATTTTTCCATTGAAAAGCTATTAAAAATACTTAAAATAACTCCACAACATATTTACTTTATGTCTACACACTGTGTGGCTAATTTTAAAGTCCCTTAAGAATTTTCCTGGCAGTGGTCCTTATCAAAGATCTATCCTCATAGGAATCAAACACAAGTATATATTGCAGTATTATCAGGGGAAAACATTTATTTTATGTTTTAATTTCATGTTTTCCCACCAAAAAATCCATTAAAAAATTTCACACAAAGTGTTTAGCACATTTCGGTGCTGAAAGAGGGAAAACAATAAAGGAAGAGCATTTTCAATCCTTTATGAAAAATTGTCCAATTTGAATCTGAAGGATAAAATTCTATTTTATTTTGGAATCAAATATGTTTGGAGAATAAGATCTATTATAAGTCTTAAAAACCCTTTGAAATCTAATGTGTAAAACTGAGTAAAATCTGGAAAAATAAAAATAAAATTATTCCTTGATTATGGCACAAAGATTTCATGTCTCCAAGTTTGGTAAATAATAATTTATTTATAATTATCTAAAAATCTTCCTTTTTCCTTCCCAGCATTTTTTGCAAACAAATTTAAATCCAGTTTGAATAAATTCAATTAATTAAATTAAAATTTAAATATAAATAAATTTTATTGTTGCCAAGAACTTTATAGATTTACATTTATAACCACTATTTTCTACTCTCTTAGATCATTCTTATCCAACTCTTCCCAGTTTTGTGATATAAATCTTTCAAAAAGATTAAGACTTTGATATCCATTCAATTAAGACATTCTAGCACTAAGGTAAAACTGCAATAGAATAAAAATTAATTATATGAGCTGGTATAGGAGGCTGGTATTAACTGTAATCTTTTTCTAAAGCTAAATGGTATAAGTAAAGAGAAAAGAGCTATTACAGTGACTTAAAATGAAAAATCTTTCCATAAATGGCCATCTGATGAGACTGATGCTATTTTAAAATCCTAAATTGGGTTTAGCTCCAGGACATATCATTAGTGAACAACTGACATATAAGCAAGTTTAAGTAAGGTTCATTCTTGTTCAGCTTACCTTGCAATTACAAAGAGGACACAACTGACTCCAAGGCAGGCTAATAGAACATACATCCAAATATCAGGAGAGAGAGGATTGAGAAACGAGAAGACACCAGGATTTGTGCCATTGGGTTTTCTATATAAAATGCTAATACCCAGTGTCATGAAAGGTTTGGAAAAGTCAATGACCTTCTCTCTCACATAGGTAATTGTAAGAGGAGCAACAGCCAGATCAGCTTTCTGGAAAAAGAAATCATAAAAGGGGTTCATTTTCTCTGACAGCATCTGAAACATGGGTGATGTTTAAAATACTCTTTCCACAATTTAGCTCTAATTTCTCTCAATTCCCAAGTAGGTAATTTATCTTGAGGATTCATTTTTAAAAGAAAGAACCCAGCAATTTGAACAGTTATGTATACGTATATAGAAACATGTTTAAATTCTATTACATATACTGATTTGCTAGTGATACCAATATTTTGGAGCAGATATACTTTTTTCCATGTCTAGGACTGACTGCAAGTGACAGATGAATCCCTTAAAAGCATATAAAATTCATAGACATGAAATGATCATAAGCTTAGTTGTCTGTGACACTTCATTCTGTGGCTATAAATACATTACCTCATTCTACTTATGTATTACTTGGATTATTTGAAGAAATAGTTAAAGTCTCCTTATCTCTCTCATCTCTTTCTATCAAATAAATAAAAAATAGCTGAAGTTTACAAAGAATTTTAAGGTTTGCAAAAGTCATGTGTAGGGGCAGCTAGGTGGTGTAGTGGATAGAGCACCAGTCCTGAAGTTAGGAGGACCTGAGTTCAAATCTGACCTCAGACACTTAACACTTCCTAGCTGTGTGACCCTGGGCAAGTCACTTAGCCCCACTTGCCTCAGCAAAAAAAAAAAAAAAATTGTGTGTGTATATGTGTGTGTGCACATGTGGATGAATGTAGAAGAGTGATATTTAATTTTTCTTACATGATCTATAAGTTCTTTGACCATTCCATTCCATTCTCCTTTGTCATTCTGGGCTCCATATTTACCATCAGGAACTAGTTTAACATCATAAATGAAACCCAGAATGCTTGACAACTCTTTAAGCAAATCCAAGCAGTATCCTTCAAATCTATTATTTCCATACAGAGGCTTGTCAGACTTTTTGAACATCACGTAGGGCTCCTCCTACATGAAAGAAAATAAGCAAATTACAAATAATATTGATGATGTTTGTATAACATGTTAATGTTTACAAGGCATAATGCCTTCCAGATTTTACTTTATGTATAAGATCTTAGCTTTACACATTGGATTTCAAAGAGTTTTCAGACTTACAATAGATCTTATTCTCCACACATATTTGATTCCACATTAAAATATCATTGTGTCTTTCAATTGCATAAAATTTGGATATCTTTATATAAAAGATTGAAAATGCTCTTTTTTTGTGATTTTTCCCTTTTTCAGCACTGAGAAAGGTGCTAAACACCTTGTGTGAAGTTTTTTAAATGGATTTTGATGGGAAAACATGGAATTTCTAAAATAACTTATCCAAGTTTTATAAACTTTATACACACACACACACACACACACACACATATATATATGGATTACTTAAATTTGAAAATTATCAGCAATACAGGGAAAGATAATCCAATTGTAGAATATACTCATGCTCATTCAGTCTTCTCAGTCAAGAGAACCGGGTATCTATGTATCTGGGCACAGAGAAGATGGAGGAATTCATCACTTGTAAGCCTACCTAGGCTAGTATTAGAAAATCTCAGAGTAGAGGAGGGCTAAGGATATACTGATAAATGTTAACAACCAGATTTTGGAAACAAATTTGAACACTGAAATTTAATTTGCATGATTAAGTCTAGACGATTAGCCAAACAACAAAGTAAGCCTGATTTTTAGTGATTGCCAATTTCTGAGATGTAAATACTCACACTAAAAACAATTAGATCTCACAAACTAGTTCAAGTTGCCTAGATTAAGGCAGAACTAGAGAATGCTAGAGTACCTGATTGAATCTGGATTAGAGTGGAATGGGGTATACAGAGTCAGACTGCCATAACTTCCCTTCCCTTCCCTAGGTTCTGATGCTTTCATTTGAAGTCGTATGTGTGTGTGATACATACATGCATACACACATATACACTCATTTGTTTACCTTTTGTTCCCTCAAGGAGAATGAGGAAAAGGATTTTTTTGTTTATTTTGTCTTTGTATATTCTTTGTATATTCTTATCCTAATCAGTGCCTGAACTCACAGTAATTTATTAATAGTTACTTGTTGGATTGTATTGAAAACTATCAGATAGCCAACAGAGAAAATCTTCCCTTCATTCCCTTGCACTGGCATCTCAGTTCCCCCTCTCCTTCCCCCTGCAGCTGGATTTCTTTCCTTCTTTCTTCAGGTACAATCCTCCCTAGTTACAACTCTACTAAAAATCAGTTGATAACATTTTTTGAGAATCATATGTCTATGCACCAATAGAGACTGATGCTAGGGATGTAGACATTAGTTTAGGTGTCTTCAAAAAAAAATTCTCTCTTATATCTTTGTACTTGTACCGTGCAGTCCTTCCTCATTTACATTCCTTAGTGTGTACTTCTTTGCACTCCTAGAGGCTCAGCTTAGGTGTTACCCTTTTTTCAATGTTTTTCCTGATTTCCCCAATTGTTAATTGCATGATGACCTCTTTCTTTCCCTCTCTCCCTCCCCCTCCCTCCCTTCCTCTCCCCCTGTTTCCCTCTTTCCCTTTCCCCTCTTTTCTCCCTCCTTCTTTTCCTCCCTCCCTCCCTCCCCCCCCCTCTCTCTCTTTCTCTCTGTCTCTCTCTTTATCTCTGTCTCTGTCTCTCTCTCTTTCTCTGTCTCTCCCATTCCTTTTCTCTCTCCTCTCTCTGTCTCTGTCTCTCCTCTCTCTTTATCTATATACATACATATGTGTACATATACATATATGTGTATTTGTGTATATATAGGTAAGTGTATGTATAAAACATATGCATATATATATATATACCTTCTGATAGAATGATAATTCCATGAAGTTAGAGATGAATTGATTCCCTAGCATAGTACCTTGAACATAGTAAGCATGTAATATGTGCTTGCTGCATTGGATGGAAATTATTGCAATACCAGAGAACCACTGCAACATAAATATCATCAATAAAAACATTCATAAAGAACTGAATATTGAAAGAAGCTCAGTATTCTAGAACTAGTCATGAGAAGAAAATACCCACCCGACATGGGGAGGAGCCTTTGTGAAGGCACTGGGAAGGAATATAGAATACTTTACATTTGATGATATTTAAAGCTAAATACATCAAGGTATGATGTTATATAATTAAATGGATTAGTTACCTTAAATAATGCTGACATTTTTTCAAATAATTTTTGCTGAAAAGAAAATTTCAGAAAAGGTTAACTCTTCTTCTTCCTCCCAAATAACTTTGAAATTGGCAAGAATGTGATAAGAAAATATTTCTGTCCAAAAATGTGTCTATTGAAAATAAATATCTAGCATCCTATAGATATAAGATATTTTTAAGAACAAAGTAAATGGAAAAATTCTGTGGTGTCTAATGGGTAGGTGACACAGATGAAAATATGCTTTTAATAAAGGCGACTTACCAGAATGGTTGTAACTATGAGTGTTCGATTGGCTAGAGAGTCAGTGATATTAGTGGATCTGTCTTTTTGGCTATCACTTATGTTAAGACCACTGTTGGAATTCCAAATTCCAATCTACATAGAAAAGAGGAAATCAGTCAGGAAATTATATGTGCTATATGCAATCTCGTGCTACTGCAGGAATGTGAAATAGTCATTGGAAACAGAAAACAGATATTCCACAGTGAGAGTAATTAAAATAAAAGAAATATGAAATAGAGAAAAGAGCCAAAAATCAAAGTAATAGCTCCAGTGTGGCATATTGGATTATAGAAACTAAGGTACTGATTTTTTTAAAAAAAATTTTAAATCTCAAGAGAAAACCTTTGAATAAGAATGTTATTTAACTATTTGCTATAGTTGACAAATACTCAAGTTAGTGCTAAAAAGCCAAATCTTTGCCTTTTTCAATATCACCTACTAATACTTATAAAATATCACCAAAATAATAATAATGAAATATCACAAAAGAAGCAAATGGAGGAAAAACATCTGAGACAATGTTTAGCTTTTAAAAATCTAGTAAATGCAAAATTAATTTTCTGTTAAGTTTCTATTTTCTATTCATCTTTCTTTCCTCCTCTAGCTATCCTTGATTTCTAAATATTAGTGAAAAAAATTAAATATCTTAATCTGTTGGATACTATCCCATTTTAAAATTATATTTCTGTTACTTTATGATTCCTCAAAGTCTTATTTAGTTTTTCAGACCAATTATCTTGTCAAGTTTCTATTTAATAAATTTCTGACTTATGAAGAGTGAGAGGAAAAAAATTACAAAACAAGCCATAAATGGACTTGAAATTTAATAAAAAAATTGTATCAAGTGAATTACCTTTTTTATCCCTTCCTCCTTGAGACTAATAATGTCCAAATCAAAATCTTTCCTTAAGCCATCTGTTTTATTGAAGGTGATGCGCCCAGTCAAACCATCCAATTGTGCCTATGAGTAAACACAATACATTACTTCTAAACAATTTATAGTTATAAGACCAACAAATACTCTTAAGAGGATGCAATTCTGCTTTATCACGCTATTACCAAGTATTTCATTGATACTTATCTAGATCAGCAAAACAAAACAAAACAAAATATTTCACCATATCATTAAAGTGTATTTTTATGTACTATTCTATCATCTTAACACTATCTCAATCTGTAATAGTAGCTGCTTAATTATCCAGTAGTTGTTTGCACATGGAATTGTACAAGTAAATGGAGAATAAACAAAGACATGATAATAAGCTACATCTTTCTTTTTTTCTTTTTTTATTAATTTTTTTTATTTGCAAAACATATGTATGGGTAATTCTTCAACATTAACCCTTACAAAGCTTTCTGTTACAAAATTTTCCCCCCATTCCTCACCCCTCCCCTAGAGGGCAGGATATCCACTACATGTTAATTATGATAAAATACTTGACAGATTGAATATATGTATACATATTTCCACACTTATCATTGTTGTGCAAGAAAAATTGTATCTACAAGAAAGAAATATCAGATAAAGGAAACACAATGTAAGCAAACATCAATCGAGAGTATGAAAATGTTATATTGTGGTCCACATTTCACATCCCTCTCTCTGGATGTATATGGCTTTCTTCACTGAACAATTGGAACTGGTTTGAAACATTTCATTGTTGAAGAGAGCCATGTCCATCAGAATTGATCATCATATAGTATTGTTGCCGTATATAATGATCTCCTGGTTCTGTTCATTTCGCTCAGCATCAGTTCATGCAAGTCTCTCCAGGCCTCTCTGAAATCGTCCTGCTGGTCGTTTCTCACAGAACAATAATATTCCATAATATTCATATACCATAATGTATTCAGCCATTCTCCAATTGATGGGCATCCATTCAGTTTCCAGTTTCTAGCCACTACAAAAAGGGCTGCCACAAACATTCTTGCACATGTGGGGCCCTTTCCCTCATAAGCTACATCTTTCAAAGGCAACTCATTGCTGATTTATGTCCTGTCAAGCAGAACATGTTGTTTTCCTTCTTAGAACATATTTTATCTGAGCAAATTTGATTAAAATGATCAGTATTTCTGGGAAAGGAACAAGCATTCATTAAATACATAAGATATGCCGAGCACTTTAGGTGACATAGTGGAAGTCAAGAAGACCTAAATTCTGTAATGTTCAGCCTTACAGCCTTATTAGCTAGGTGACTCAAAGTCACTTGACTTTTTTTTTTGCTTCAGTTTCCACATCTGTAAAGTGGGGATAATTATTATTATAACTCATCTCCCAAGGTTGAAGAGATAAAAAATTCAGCTAGGAAGCATCATAAAACTTGTCTAGCAGTGACTCCCTTTCAAGATTCTGAATAGTTGTGACCATGGATTCTCCCAACCAAGGAATTCATATGTTGATGTTTCCTCTTAGTGGGGATGCTATGTTGTATGTTATTTGTTTGTTACAGTGTTTGTTAATTGTGTATTATTCTTGTTAATTGTGCAATCCTTTTCCCTTATGTCTTATTACAGGTTTCTGAGCAGTAATAAACTTGTACCCTCCCTCTTTAAGACTATGCCTGCTAAAATGCAAATTCCAAACCTAGATTAATTTCACAGCAGCCCACCACTGCTTGGCAGTTCAACTTGAGAAAGGACCTCAGTGTCCTTATTTTATCTTGCCAAATGATCAGAATCTTCCTAAGACAATTCACATGGAAGTGATTCAATTTCCTGGCAAAGTGCTGGTGTTGTTGCTTATTCTCAAAGAGCAACAATATCACAGAATGATATCTTAACTCATGTATGAATTGGTTTTAAGTGAAACAAAGTTGCACAAAGTCATCAGCCTTAGTCTCTTGAATCATTAAATTTCAGGGGCAAGACAAAAATCAAGATGACTGGTTATGGCCCGATATGCAATCTTTGATGTCTGACCAAGTTCCAAGTGTTTCACAGTGCCTGCTTCAGCTGCCTTCATAGCCCATTGGAACAAATTGTTCATATCTATCTATTCCAGTAGGAGATATTTTCACATGAGTAGAATAGACATCTTCCCTATTCACAGACAGGTCAGGGGTCCCTCAATTACCCTCATTCTGGTTTAGTTCAGTTTTACTGGGATGTGGCTACTGAATATGCTTCAACTTCTTGGAGCCACACGTGAGAGTTGAGGGCCAGGTAGATTCAGCAAGCCCTCACACCAGAGTACCTCCTCTTGAACACCCCATACGCCTTTAGTATACGGTGCTGGTATATGCTCTTCAGGCATCACAAATATACAACAATATAGTCAGCACAATGGCTCTGCAGACCTTCACTTAGGCAGCCCAATATCTCACATGTTCTTTCAGTCTCCCAAATGCTAAAGTAGTTGTGCCAATGACTCATTGTTTTTGTGGATATCCTTTAAAAGTGTACTATTAAGATAAGTGAACTTAGCCACAGCATTCAAAATTTTCCATTTGCTATAATCAATGGTTCCATCATAGTGTGGTGCTGGTTGGTGAAGAACTTCTGTTTTCTTGGTTTATCTATCAGGCTGAAAATAGCACAAGTAGCAGAGAATAGCTCCATATTCTGTTATATCTCAGCTCAGAGGCTGCATTGAGTCTACAACCATCTATGAACAAAAAAATAAACAACTCTCCCTATACTTCAATGCTTGCTTCCATACCTAGCCCTGCTTTGCTCCACTAGGAATTGGGGAAGAGCAAGATTATCATCCATTATCCAGAATCTCTGCAGGCATGGCACCATAAGACTGGCATACAACACTGATGAACTATTCTGTCCTTATATTGGCATTTCTCCCACAACTGGGCCACAAACATCACATCAACCTTTCTGAAGCAACACTGGCTCTCAGGTAGAAGACCATATTTCAAGTGAAGGATTAACCTATTACAGAGGACTATAGCAAGAATCTTGCCAGCAATGACTAAGAGAGAGATCCCCTGTGATTGTCATAAGACAATCTATTTCCTTTATTTCATAGAAACAAACAGTGAAGGCATCTTTGAATTCCTGAGGAATAACCTCCTCTTTTCATATAATCCAGAAGATTTCAATAAGCTTCCAGAAAAAAACAGAGGTCCCCCTGCCTTGTAAATCTTAGCTGGAATAGAATCAACACTTCTTAAGAGGAGTTTAATGTCATTCAAAATGTCTTCTTCAATTAGAAGTTGGTCTAAAGAGAGATTGACTTAAACCTGAGGAAAATAATCAATGATTTCATCATAGGTTGATGAAAACCTATTGAGAATATTATGGAAGTGTTCAGCCCATCTCTTAGGATTATATCCTTATAATTGATCTGTATGGTTCAATTAGCTCTGAGTAGTTGAGATGCACCATAGATTGGGTTCATAAATAGCTTTCAGGGCATCATAGAGACATTTTGAATTGTTATGTCAGTGTAAAAATACTTTCATCTGTCTTCTTATTGAGCCAAGAATCCTGTGTCTCTCTAAGCTTCACTTATAATTTATTTTTTGATGTTGCACACTGCCCTCTAAGAGAAAGATGAATTATCCTGCTGCTATACCATAATTCTCATTTTTCACTTATACCTTCTGAATTGTCCTTATAATTTTCATCAAATTATTTTTTTGAGGCAATTGGTTTTAAGTGACTTGCTGGATCATATAGAAAATATGATATTGGGTCTTCTATCCCTATTCTATCCACTGTACCATCTAGTTACTCCGTTTAAATTTTTAAAGTTTGCTAATAAATGCAACACCAAATCTCTGAAAGTCTCCCACTCCTTTTCTGCTCCACAATTGTATCTTGGTTCAGATTTTTATTCAAATTAACAATAAACTGTCCAAACAGGGAGAAATGCTTGAATCTGTTAAGAGTAAGTCTTCTGCTAGTCTTTTTGTCTTAAAGGAGCACTGCTTTTGTTGAATGTCAATGTTTAGCTATGTAAAAATTGACTATTAAACATGAATCAAGGTATCAAGCATTCAAGAATGCACATGTACTACTATGCCAACTTTTTTTTATTTAAAGCTTTTTATTTGTATGACATGTATATGGGTAGTTTCCCAACATTGATCTTTACAAAGCTTTCCATTACAAATTTTACCCGCAGTTCCCTCCCCTCCCCTAGATGTCAGGAAGTCCACTACATGTTAATAATGTTGAAATTATGCCAACTTTTTAAAAAAGATTCTAAGTAATTCCTTTTTAAAATGTTCTATAAACTCAATGAACATGTAAATATTAATATAAAAAGATCAGAAAAAGCATTATTTTTGATACTGTTGACTTTTTATACATCATTTTAAAGCATACATTAGGATATCCATAAATTGATGAATGGTTGAATAAGTTTGGTATATAAATGTAATAGAATACTATTGTGCAATAAGAAATGATGGACAGGCAGATTTCAGAAAAACCTGGAAAGACTTTTATGATTTGATGCAAACTAAAATGAGCAAAACCAGAAAAAAAAAAACATTGTACATAGTATCAGCAACATTGTGTGATGGCCAACTATGAATGATGAAGCTCTTCTCAGCAACACAGTGACTCAAGATAAAAACAAAGAATGCACATCCAGATAAAGAACAGGTAGATCAAAAGGAAAAATAGTATGAAAAAGAATAAAGTAAATGAAAAAAGTTGCTTTGATCTGCATTCATAGTCTGTTTCTTCTTTCACAGCTGTGACTAATATAACCAGTTGGTTATATATGTGCTCTCATGTAAAACATATTTCCATTTTCAGAAGAGGGGAAGGGAAAGAGAAAAATTAGAAACTCAAAATCTTCTAAAAATGAATGCTAAAAATTGTCAACATGTAATGGGGGGGAAACAAAATACTATTTTTAAAAAGCGTATATCAAATTTAATGTGATAGTATCAAAACTTCTCTAAGATCTAAGGAGTGGATTGATTCTGTTATGAGAGTTTGAAGAGGAATGAAGGGAGAGGAAAAGAAGGAATATGCTAAGATAGAAAGGAGGAAGAAACTTGCTGTTTATAATTGTGGTACATGAGAATATAAATATAGAAGAAAGAAGAGAGAATATATCAGATAAATTTCACTAATCTGAAATGATCAGAAATGTGTTAAACACACAGTTTAGTGTAGAAATATGTCAAATTCAAGCAGTGAATAAGTGAGAAAGAGAGCATGAAGTTAAGAGGGAGAATAATGGGAAAGAGTGAATAATCACAAAAAGCCATACTAAATCTAAAGAGGTAACTAAAAGAGCAGAAGGGAAGGGGCAAAAATCAAAACCAAAATATACAGGATATTTTAAATGGCTGCTTAGATAATTTGGGAATGGCTGAATAAATTGCAGTACAGAAAATGTAATTAAATATTAGTATACAGTAAGAAATGACAAAAAATTATTTTCAGGAACTCCTGAGTATTATGATCTGACATAGAATGAAGTGAGCAAAACTAAGACAACAATTTACATAAAAGACAATGAAATCATAAAGAAAAACAACTTTGAAATACTTAAAAACTTGGTTCAATGTAATGACCAAACATGTTTCCAGGAGTCCCATGAATAAGTCCTTTACCCACTAACTGACAGAAGATTCAAAATCAAAAGAAAGAAATAAAAAGACAACAATTGTATAGATTTGTTGTTGTTGTTGTTGATTTTTTTGTTCCTGAGGCAATTGAGGTTTAAGTGACTTGCCCAGGGTCACATAGCTAGGGAGTATTAAATGTCTGAGACTACATTTGAACTCAGGTCCTCCTGACTTCAGGGCTGGTGCTCTATCCACTGCGCCACCTAGCTGCCCTTGAATATTTTTTTTAAAGACTTTTCTTCTTTTCTTCTTAGTTTTTAATTGGTGGTGGGATACAGGAAAGGAATTAGCAATCATGATACAAAAAAAAAGGGGAAAGCATTTCTTAACGTGTACAGGAATTCACCAAAAAAAAAAAAATTAGAAGCATAGACAAGCAAAACAGTTTTTAAAATTATATATAGAATTTATTATATACTTTCAAAAAAGCAGTTTCATAATAGTATGTTCTTTTTTGCATTCCATTATGTATGGACATGCTTTGTTGTTGCAGAATATTGTCTTCTTCCTCATCCCCCAACTCACAAACACATAATGGTAAGAACATTAGATACTGGTTTGAAGACTGTGCTGGTAAATGTTTAACAACTGGCTCTCTTTGGAGGGAGGGGAAATATACGGAACACAAAATGAATCTGCATTATTAAATCTAGACAACCAACAAAATAATAAATCAAACCCTGATTTGTAGCTTTTGTCAATTTCCAAGGTATAAATGCTCATACTGAAAATTTAACAATTAGCTCTCGTAAGTCTGTTCCAATTGGTTTAAACATACCCTGGTTTTAAGCTTCTCTCCAACACTGATTAACTAAACTTGAGCCACAGAATCACATAACCTTTATAGTTCCCAGTTTTTGTAATTGTAATGTAATGTCATGTAGGATTACATTTTGTAAATGTAATGTAAAGTAGGATTAAAACTAGTTAAGCTTTAAAGATGTCTCAGATCTATAATTTTACGAATATCTATCCCATATTTATTGAGCATTTGTGTACTCAGCATTTCATTAAGTGCTTCTGTCAGGAATATATGAATATTAATATAATCCCTCAAGGAATTTACAAGCTAGTTAGGAAAATAAAACTCACAAACAGATCCTAGAATTTTGGAGCTGGAAGACCTAGAGGTTATCTAATGCCACCCCTTAATTTTTAAGTTAATTATACAGTGGCAGAATGAAAAACAAAATGCAAATCTCCTGATTCTCAATGCCAATATATATTATATACTATTATATACTATATATATATATATTATATGTTATATTTTTCACTTAGGCACTTAATGGGAAGAGGAGGCCTCCAGCCAGGCTCTGGGACGTTGAAGCTACAGGGGCCAGCTCTGTGGACTAGCTCCGCTCCTCTCCCCTCTTCCCCCCTGCCCCTGGCAGTGTCCCCTTTTTTTTGAGAGGTCAATCATATCAATACATTATATTGAAAAGCAATTGAACATATATATATACATATATACACATATACACACACATATATATGTCATGTAACATTTTGCAAATATATATATATATATATATATATATATATGACTGTCTTTCAAAGATCAATGTAGCTAAGCTTGGAGTACCAAACTTGTTGGCCACTGGCTGATGATTTTTTAAAAAAACACAAGATACCTTCTAAGGCATCAAGGAGTTGTCTGTATCGATTGTAGAAAGTACCAATACTGTTAGAATCAAAGATCTTTGATGGAAGGTAGGTCTCCATTGATGGATTCTGAACAAGTCTTGTTGGTTCTACGTGCATGCCTTTTCTTTTGCTGTTTTTATCTAAGAATGCTGAAAGATTTGATAAATATAAATTTATCTCCCTGATGTTTTCTTTCTTTCTCTTCTTTTTAATTATGAATTTAGCATGCATTTTTCATTTGGGGTATCACTTCTCTCCAGGCTTCTTGCCTCTTGGTTGTTTTGCCCCCTTGAATATTTCCTACTACAATATAAAGTAAAAGGAAAAGAAGATCCTATTGCCCAGAGGGATTCAAAGTACATGTAGCCTATGGATGTAAAACTGACCCCAGCTCTCACCATTTATTTCATTTACAATAAACTTTGTTTTCTTTTTTGTGATAATTTTTTTTTTAGTTTTCAACATTTACTTTTTATAACATCTTGAGTTCTATTTCTTTCTCCCTTCTCCTTTACTTCCCCCCTTACCAGAGAGGAACCAATCTGATATAGATTAAACATGCACATTAGTCATATAGTGAAAGGTGAATCAGAACAAAAGGGAAAAACCATGAAAAAGAAAAAAAAACCCAACAAAAGTGAAAATAGTATGCTCTATGTGCATAGCATTTTCCATCACGAGTATTCTAGAATTGTCTTAGACCATTTTATTGCTGACAAGAACAGTCTTTCAAAGTTGATCATCCACACAATGCAACTTTTACTGTGTACAATGTTCTGGTTCTGTTAACTTTACTCAGTTCATGTAAGTTTTTCCAGGTTTTTCTGAAATTTGTCTTCTCATCATTTCTTATAAAACAATAATATTCTATTACATTCATATACAACAATTTCTTCAGCCATTTCTAATTGATGGGCATCCCCTCAATTGCCAATTCTTTGCCACTACAAAGAGAGCTATCTGCAATCACTTTAGTAAAGGAGATGGTAACACAACTACTACTGATGTATTTCTCATTAACATATCAACCATAAATATTCAGTTAACCTTAACAAAATATTTCTTAAAAATGCAAAGCAAAAAATGTCTTTACATTTTATATTCTGCAACTTTGCTAAAGTTGTTAATTGTTTCAAGTAGATTTTTTTTTGATTTTCTAGGATTCTCTAAGTATACCATGATGTCATCTGCAAAGAGTGATGATTTAATGTCCTCATCGCCTACTCAAATTCTTTTAATTTCTTTTTCTTTTCTTATTGCAAAAGACAACATTTCTAATACAATATCGAATAATAGTGGTGATAATGGGCATCCTTGTTTCACCCCTGATCTTAATGGGAATGCATCTAGTTTCTTCCATGTACAAATAATACTTGCTGATGGTTTCAGATAAATGTTGCTTATCATTTTAACCAAAACTCCATTTATTCCTATGCCCTCTGGTATTTTTAATAGGAGTAGGTACTATATTTTGTCAAAAAGATTTTTCTGCATTTATTGAGATTATGATTTCTGTTAGTTTTTGTTATTGATATGATCTATTATGGCAATAATTTTCCTTAGTTGAACCAGCCCTGCATTCTTGATATAAATCCCACCAGGTCATATCAACATATCCTGCTGATATTGCAATATCTTTGCTAATATTTTATGTTTACATCAATATTTTTAGGGATATTTATGTTTCTCTTTTGGCTCTTCCTGGTTTAGGTATCAGCACCATATTTGTGTCATAGAAGGAATTTGGCAGAACTTTTTCTTTGCCTATTTTCCCAAATAGTTTACATAGTGTTGGAATTAATTTTTCTTTAAATGTTTAGGAGAATTCACTTGTAAATCCATGTGGCCCTGGAGATTTTTTTCTTAGGGAGTTTATTGATAGCTTACTCAATTTCTTTTTTTCTAAAATGGGGTTATTTAGGTAATTTATTTATTCTTCTGTTAATCTGGGCAATTTATATTTTTGTGAATATTCATCCATTTCAATTAGATTGTCAAATTTGTTGGCATACAATTGGACAAAATAGTTCCTAATTATTGCTTTAATTTCTTCTTCATTAGTGGTAAGTTCATCCTTTCCACTTTTGATGCTGATAATTTGAGCTTTTTATTTCCTTTTTCTATTCAAATCAAACAAAGGTTTATTTATTTTGTTGGGGGGGTTTCATAAAACAAACTCTTAGTTTTATTTAGTTCAGTATTTTTCTTACTTTCAATTTTATTAATCTGTAATTTGACCTTCAGAATTTCTAATTTGACATTTAATTGGGAGGTTTTAATTTATTGCTTTTTCTAGCTTTTTTAGCTGCATGTCCAATTCATTTTTCTCCTCTTTCTCTATTTTATTCATGTAATTATTTAGATATATACAATTTCCACTAAGAATTGATTTGGCTGCCTCTCACAAGTTTGATATGTTTTCTCATTATTTTGCATGAAATTATTGATTGTTTCTATGATTTATTGTTTGATTCACTCATTCTTTAGAATTAGATTATTTAATTTCTAATTGGTTTTTAGCCTATCTTTCCCTGGCCCTTTACTGAATGTATTTTTTATTTGCATTATGATCTGAAAAGAATGCATTCACTATTCTGCCTTTCTGCATTTGATTTATTATGCCCTAATATATAGTCAATTTTTGTGTAGGTACTATGTACTGCTGAGGAAAAGGTATATTCCTTTCTATTTCTATTCAATTTTCTCTAAAGGCCTCTCATATCTAAGTTTCTAAAATTCTAATAACCTTCCTAATTTCTTTCTTAGATTTATCTAATTCTGAGAGGGGAGGTTGAGATCCTCCACTAGTATAGTTCTGCTGTCTATTTTTTCCTGTAGCTGGCTTAACTTCTCTAAGAATTTCAATACTTGGTGCAAATATATTTAGCATCAATACCACTTTACTGTGTATGGTACTCTTAAAAAGATGCAGTTTCCTTCATCATCTCTTTTAATTAGATCTATTTTTTGCTTTTGCTTTGTGTGAGAATAATATTTACATTATATTGCACCTATACACTAATTGTACTCTCCTATTAATGAACAGTAGACATATAGAGAGTATGTGCTTAAAATTTCAGGTATACATATAAGGAATAAAGCATACCATATATGACCATATATGACACATGTATAACATGAACTGCAGAGTTCAGCATCCTCTCCCTGTTTCAGGAACTGTCCATAAAACTTTCTAGAAAAGTTTTTCTAGAAAAATCTTGTATTAAACATATGCTTTCTTAATTCTAATTACAGATCCTCAGTGTTTGAATTGTTTCTTTCTAGCTGCTAGCAATATCTTTTCCTTGGTGCCATAGTGCTGAAATTTAGCCACGATATCCCTTGGGGATTTAATTTTGGGGTGTCTTTCAGGAGGTGATCGGTGAATTCTTTTGATGGTGATTTTGCCTTCTGATTCTACAACCTCAGGGCAGTTTTCTTTCAGGATTTCCTGGAAGATAGTGTTTAGATTCTTTTTTTCATCATGGCTTTCAGGAAGTCCAATAATTCTTAGATTGTCTCTCCTAGATCTATTTTCCAAGTCAGTTGTTTTTCCTAGGAGATATTTCATATTTTCTTCTATTTTTTCATTTTTTTTGTTTGATTCTTGAAGTCTTATTGAGTCATTCACTTGCATTTGTTCAATTCTTATTTTTAAAGTGTTGTTTTCTTCAGTTACCTTTTTTTAGCTCCTTTTGTAACTGGCCAATTTGTTCATTGCATACTTTTTCCACTTCACCAATTTTATTTTTCAATAAATTGGTGTCTTTTTCAATTATCTTTTGCAGGCCATTATATCCTTCTTGCACTGATCTCAATTCATTCCCCCATTTATCATCTAGCTCTCTTTTGAGATTCTTTATGTAGTCTTCCAGGAAGGCCTTGTGGAAGGGGGACCAGGTTATATCTCCCTTGATGGCTTCCTCTGGAGTTGCTTTGCCTATAGGAACCTCAGGATCTGGGGTCTGCCCTTCTTTCTCTCCATAAAAGCTGTCTATGGTGAGAACTCTCTTCTGCTTCTTACTCATTTTTTAAAAAGCTTGGGGTCTGTTTAAAGCTAGAGAAGCTGCAGCTGTGGTAGTTTGCCCTGGGGCAATTCCGCTAATTAACTTCTGGTGCTGGACCGGTGGGGTTAGGACTTTGCCCAATTTACTCCTTATAAAAGGCAAATCTGACCTGCCCCCAATTAGGGCCTCAGATACACTCTACAAATGTTTGGAGTTTCTGCCACGCTGAGCTGAGTCCCACTCAGTTCCAGAGCTGCCCTCAGTTTCAGAGCTGCCCTCAGTTTCAGAGCTGCCCTCTGTTCCGGAGTTGCACCGAGCAAACTGCTTACCCTGCTGCCTGACTGAAACAGACCTCTTATGAAGTTCTTCAAAGGTAACTTCTGCAAGCAGTGTTTCCTAGTCCAAATATTTCTGGATTCATTGACTTCAAGATCAGTTCAGAGGCTTATTTTATTGTTGATTTGAGAGAAGGTCAGAGGAGGACACAGAGAGTCAGCATCTTCACTCTGCCATCTTGGCTCCACCCCCCAACAATCCATATGCTTTCCTAATTAAACTAAGTTGATCCAGGATTTGCTTGAATAACAACACACTATGAGCAATATGTCAGCCACACTAATCAATCTTCTGGGTGGCTCCTCTGATTTTCCATTTCTGAGGTGTATCTCAGTTCAGTACTTAGTCTTTGACAAGGACTTATATCACTTCGATTTTCAGAGTTAGCTGAAGACTTCAGCTGAAGTAGCATTATGCTCTTTTAGGAAGATATATTGATCTTTAGATTAAATTGTTAATAGCACTTCTAATATTACTCTTTTTGCAGGATTTTTCTCCTCTACTTTCTTAGCAGCAAGAGGCAATACAGAGAAAGTATCCTCTGTTTTCTTATGTCATTAGCAAATTCATAATAGAGAGCAAAGTATATTCTATTATTGGTAGCACAGATGATAGAAACTCTCTAGGTTTTCTTTGACAAACCAATCTGTTCCATTCCATAATAAATAATAATGCAAAAAGAGAATTACAGTCTCTTTTTGTAAAGCTATGAATTCTGCTTTTTCATCTTTTTCTCTATAACTTATCTTGATTTAGAATTTGGGCCCTCCATGCAAAAAACCTCAACTTAATTTCTGGATGGTAACCAGACTCACTTTCTATTTTTAGTCAGGTAAATAACATTTGGCCCACAATCAGAATGGTTCTTATTTCCATACTTTCCTAGTTATTAATCTAAAAGTTGCTCCAGTTCTTCAACATTTCACTGATATGGGGGCAGCTAGGTGGCACAGTGGATAGAGCACCAGCCCTGAAGTCAGGAGGACCTGAGTTCAAATCTGGTCTCAGATACTTAATACTTCCTAGCTGTGTGACCCTGGGTAAGTCACTTAACCCCAATTGCCTCAGCAAAAAAAAAATCATTAATATAAGAATACTTCCAATGCAATCAACCCATGAAATAGGAGTCCCAGGGGATTAATATGTATAATGCAGGATATAACATAACTAATATATTACCCCTACCTCCTGACATCCACTGCTTGACTAGAGAGGCTTTAAATTAGTGATAATGATTGTGATTTTTTTGTACCTAAAGTGAAAAAAAGGTAACAGTAAGGAGGAACAGAAATAAGTCCCATTGGAAAATTATTGGGTATTTGTTTAATTGGGTATTTGCTATGGCAAATCTTTCAATAAATTATTATAACTGAACTTTATTCAGACTAATTCATTTCTGTCATTTAAGGATTTTCCTTAAATCCACAGAAGAAAAGAGTCAATGAATTTATATGGCACAATGTGAAGGAAAGAATAAAGGAATGATAAGGCAGCAAGAATTACCTCTTTGATCAAATTAATAAATCTGTGTCCAAAGCGCCATGGTTTATGTCGGTGACACTGCAGGGAGCTGATAGTCATCTGAGAAGCTTGGTGAGAGGCAATAGCCACTGCATACACAGCATCATACATCAAAGCTGCTTCAGTCTGCAGGAAGAAAATGCATGTACTTTCATTTCCACATTTACTTATCTTTTCTATCCTTATTTCTTCAGTCCTTTGACTTTTAAAGGATTTTATAACTTCATTCTTGAAATACTTATTTCCATTAGTGTTTTTGAAAGCAATGATGTTTAAATTTTTTTTGTATCTCCAATCCCAGTGCACAATATCATTACAAATAGTTGACCAATAAGGAAAAAAGAAAAATAAAGGCATATATTTCAAATCTTCTATGGCCTTTGAGGTAATGATATAGAAATATATAAGATACAGAAAAAGATGTAGAAAACAAAACAAAATAAAATAATAAAAGTGCAAAATATACATGGGCTAGATCATCAATTAAAACTGTAGGTATTATAAATATGAAACCTCTGTGCACTAACTAGTCAATTATTCTACTACCTGTCCTACTATCCAACTTGATTATATCAATCACAATACTCTTATAATAAAGGATATTGTCATTAAATGGAAGGAAGACTTACAGCTTCTCTTTAGAGAAAAGTAAATAATTTGTCATAGTACTTGACTCAAAGACAATAAGAAACATTATTCATTAGAAATTTGGTTACTTCATTTTGTAGTACTAATTAACACCATAGATAAAAAGGCTACCATATTGTTGCAGCTTATATGCCAGCATCTATTGTAGAGAATAAAGATGATACTCTAACAATATACTTTGATACTTAGTTATTTCAATACCAAGATGGAAAACAACAATTTATTATATACCAAACTATAAATGATATACTCTGCTGAGCATTGGTGTTATAAAAACAAATATGAAATGGACTATAACCACAGGAAGCTTAATTTCTCAATTTCCATATAGCAAATGTGTATGTATGCAGATACATACATACTTATATATATATATGTATATATATACACATATACACATAATGTTTGAATATTGAGTTCCAGATTAATAAACAAGGCATCTGTATAATCTTAAAAGTATTTGTAAATCATTTGTCACTCATGGGAAGCAGCCGAAAATGTCAATCATGAGAAGCAACCAAAAACAGAAAAATATAAATTGTTATGAGAAATGGAAATTGAGAAACCATAAGTAACTAAAACCTGTATGCTCATTTTTATCATTATAAAGTCTTTATGAAAATATCAAAATCTCATGGTATGTAAAGTAATTGGTCCTTCATAAACTTGTTTTTAGAGGCAACGGGTCCCATAACCTCCTGGCAAATAAGAGAAGAAATGGAAGTAGTGTAAGATTTTCTATTCTTTGGATCAAAGATCACTACAGAAGGCAACGTAGCAATGAAATTAAAAAGACATTTTCTCCTTGAAGGGAAAGCTATGGCAAATTTAGACAGCACACTAAAAAGAAGGGCCAACAAAAATACATATAGTTGAAACTATGGTTTTTCCAGTAGCAATATATGGCTGAGACTTTGGACAACAAGAAGAACAATCAATAAATATTTAAATTAATTCAGGTTACTCACTGGAAGGTGAATTACAGAAACTAAAGCCTAAATACCATGACCACATAATAAGAAGGCAGATCTCACTGGAAAAAAACCCTTTCATTGGGCAAAGTTTAAGCCAAAAGGAAAAGGGGATAGTAAAGGGTGAGATGACTATATTGTATTGTAGAAGCAAAGAACAAAAACTTGGACAGATTTGGGGAGATAACAGAGGAAAGAAGCACCTGGCAAATTCTAGGCCATGTGGTCACAAAGAGTCAGACATGACTGAGGAACTGAACAAATAAAGTATTAAATCAACTGTGAAAATGAAGATGTCAGGTTGTCCTTTTATGAAGTGGGGAATATGTCACTCAGAAAGGAAACAGTATCTTAGAGATGAAGCATGGCACTCATGAGTTTACAATGAATGCCATGTCTCCATAAATTTTTAAGAGTTAGTTCAGTGATCATAAAAAAGGAAAAAGAACCCACATGTGGAAAAATGTTTGTAGCAGCCTTTTTTGTAGAAGCAAAGAATTGAAAACTTGAGTGGATGTCCATCAGTTGGGGAATGGCTGAATAAATTATGAAATATGAATGTAATGGAATATTATTGTTCTATATGAAATGATGAGCAGACTGATCTCAGAAAAGCCTGGAAAGACTTACAAGTGAGCAGAATCAACAGAACACTGTACAGAGCAACAAAATAATGTGATGATTAACTGTAAGGGACTTGACTCTTTTCAATAATGAGGTGATTCAAGGCAATTCCAACAGACTTGTGATGGAAAGAGCCACCTGAATCCAGATGAAGGACTATGGAGATTGAATATGGATCACAACAAAATATTTTCATTTCTTTTGTTGTTGTCTTGTTTACTTGGTTTTTTTCTCATTTTTCCCCTTATGACCTGATTTTTTCTTGCACAGTATGATAAATGTAGAAATATGTTTAGGAGAATTGCACACCAATAATCTATATTAGATTGCTTACTGTTTAGAGGAGGAGGAAGCTGGGGAAGGAGGAGAAAAATTTAGAGCTCAAGGTTTTGCAGGGATGGATGCTGAAAATTATCTTTGCATTGCCTATATTTTTAAAAAAAGCTTGAAAAAAAGAATCATAACATCTACATCCCCAAAATTTTGGTATGCCATTCATATCATTATTATTCGGTTTAATGAAATTATCTTTTATTTTGAACCATTTGCTTACTTTTAGAAATAAGTTATTTGGTCTCAAATTAACTTTATTCATTTCTTCAATAGCTATTTCTTGAAGATAATTTTGTGTATTCAGGCCAGTAATTAAAAAAAAACATTGTAATATTTTGCTGTTATACATTTTTGAGGAGTTTATGCCCCAATACATCATCAATTTTAATAAATCATACACTATGCCAAAAAAGGGTCAATTCAGTGAGCCTAGGAAAAAGAAAAACAACTCTTGATGGGACTAGAAAAGTCCATGAATCTTAAGAAAAAGAAGTGTGTGTATGTGAGTACATGTGGGGGTGTGATTTTATACATCCAGTATATTTATATATACTCAGGTAGTGATGTTGCTTGAAATGATTGCACATGGTACAGACAGAAACTGTGTTCTTGGTATTCCCTGTAGATAGAGATCCCAAGAAGATAATCCTGCATCCTTTATTCCCATGAATTTCTTTTTTCCCTTTTGAATTATATTTTATTTATTCCAACTAATAAAGACAATTTTTGACATTCATTTTTAAAATAAAATTCTGAATTTCAAAATGTCCTCCCTCCTCTTTCACTCCCTAAGATAGTAAGCAATTTGATAGAGATCAATATATATAATCATGTAAAACATATTTCCCTATTAATCATACTGTGAAAGAAGAAACACAACAAAAGGAAAAAACATTAAAAAGTGAAAATAGTATGCTTTGATTTGCATAGATATATGGATATGAACTCCTTTTTCATATAGTAATAATTTTTTATCTGTCTTTAATGTCTTTTCAATATTGGCCTAGTAGCAGTATATAAATGGGCAAAAAAGTATATATACTTGAAATTGTTTTCCAAAATGTCTAGACCAATTCACAGTTGTTTTCCCTCAGCCACTCCTAAAATTGTCACTTTCTTTTTTGTTTTGTTATTTTTGCAAGTTATATGTTTGAGGTGTTATTTCAGAGTTGCTTTAATTTGCATTTTTCTAATGATTTGTGATTTTGATAATTTTTCTATCAATTTGCTAATAGATTAAATTTCTTCCTTTAAAAACTTCCTGCTCATTCCCTTTTACTTTTTTTTTTAATAGAGAAATGGTTCTCATTCTTATAAATTTGAAGTGGTCGGTTACATATCCTAGAAATGAGACCTTTATCAGAAAAAATCTGTTGCCTTAGATTTTTTTCCAGTTACTTGTTTACTGTCTAATTCCAAATTCATTGGTTTTGTTTTTGCAAAAACCTTTACATTTTACATAAATTATCCATTTTATCTTCTATGATCATTCCTAACTCTCTTTTGGATATCAACTCATCCCTACTCATAGATTTAAAAGGTGATTTCTTTCTTGTTCTGCCAAGTTGAATATGATGTTACTTTCTTAGTATAAATCACATATTCAACTTTCATGGTTGAAGATGTTGTTATATGCTGAAGGTTTATTAAATGAATTTTGAGTTTTCCCAACAATTTTAGTGGAATGTTTGGTTTTATTGAACACTAGAAGATATTTTATACCCCTATTAATGCCATGTATATAATATTTTACTGACTGACTCATCTGTTTTTTAATTGGTGCCAAATAGTTTTGATTATTACTGCTTCATACAATAGTCTGAGATCGGTACTGCTAGGCTTTTTTTTTACCCATTTGTTTTTTCAGTACTTTGCTTGAGGCTCTTGATCTTTCAATCATCCAGCTAAACTATATTTTTATTTTTCCAGCAAAAATACTTTGTTAGTTTGATTAAAATGGCATTAAATAATATAATATAATTTAGGTAATATTGCAATTATTGATTGTCTTATGTTTACAAGATATTTTGTGATTCCATTTTTTTCGTTCTCAGCAGTGTCTTGGGATGATCAAATTATTTTGAATTGATTTTATTTGTCTCTTCTTGATGAATTGTGCTGGTAATGTATAGAAATGCTGATGATTTACTAATCTTTCATAGTTGGTATGTACCAGAAAAAAATTATGAAAAAATGGAGTAAGACATACATTTTATGAATATTACTATTAATTGGAACGGGCAAAGAAGGGCTTTAAATATAGATTAATTTTATATTCTGCAATTTTGCTGAAGTTTTTTTATTTGATTGATGCTTTAAGAGTTCACTAAATGAACTGTAATATCATCTGCAAATAATAGTACAGTATTTTACTTTCATCTCTATTCTTTTAACTCTTCTTTCTTGTTTTATTGCTATAAGTAACATTTATAGCTATATATTAAAGTGATGTCTATGGACATTCTTGATTTACTACTGATCTATTTGGAAAGGTCTCTAACCTACTTCATTATGTAAAATATTTGCTCTTGATTTTTGACAAATTCTACTTATGTCCTTTATGTCCTTAGCAGACATAAATATTGGTTTTTATCCAAAATCTTTTTTTTGCATCTAATGATATCATATAGGATCTTAAAATTATCTTTAATTATTTAATGTTGCCTGTTTTATTTGTTTAGAGTATAACTGTAAGTTATACTACATAATTTTAAAATATGTTGTGACCTATTTGATAATATTTTATTTAAAATTTTAAATTAAAGTTCATTAGAGATATTAGTTTGTAGTTTTCTTTCCATTCTTTCTCTTTGCTTTAGGTATCAAGTTCATATATGTATCAATGAAAAATTTTAAAAGGGAGGACTCTTTGAAGATGGCAAAGTAGCATAGGAAATGAGAAAAGTAATTCATTTTGGACCTGTACTCTATTCCAATCATTATTAATATTTTTGACAGAATTATATCAAAGTTCTGTATATAAAACCCCAAAGCTGTGAGGTGAAGATTCTAAGTTCACTTGCTTACCTATTAGGAAGTTAACTAAAGACCTCCATCCTTGTTCTACCTTGTGATAGTGACCAAGCCCAGTGTGGCAGAGATCACAACTACATGGAAATTCCCAAAAAATATTTTTGTATGTCCAAACCAATCATTTGTCCAATAGGAGCTGATGACCATCTTATGACCACTTAGATCACTGTGATAGTTTCACCAATTTGTGACCCTACAGGTATTTCTATTTTAGCCTAGGTATTATATTTTAACCAATGAAATTAGTGTTCTGTGTTTAGCATAATTGTAATTCTATAAAAGTATAGCCCTAGGGGGAGATGGCATCTCAGATCATGAGGAAGATCTGAAATCCACTTCATTAGAAGGGATCATGGATCCTGTAATAAACTGTCATTGGCTCAGATCTCTGCCTCAGTCTCTTTTATTAGAGGTGGGATAATTTTAACCTCCACAGAAATATTAGGCTCTCCAAATTTCTCCCAAAAACAAAATAAGATATTGCCTCAAAACCAACTTTTAGCTGTAGAAATAATTAAAAATTAGATTAAAGCAGTTGTCCTCCTAAGACGACCTAAGAGGACCTGAGGAAAGATCTGACCTCCATGAGTGAAGGTTTGACCCAGCTGAAGTACAAACACTTCCAGAAAGATACCACTGAATTAGCAATCAATAAATCATAGGAACATGTCAGCCTGCTTTCAGAAATTTTTCACCTCCCAATTTGGGAATTGGACAGCCAAGTAGAAGTGAAAGATTTTCTGCTACTGCCAGATACTAGCCCCAAATGTGCTTATTACACATAGTCCCATGCTATACTGTGAGTGAGGGGAAACAAGTTCTCATGCAGTGAGTGTGGTAATAGAGGGGCAGAGACCTTACTGGGTTGGGTACTTGGAGGAAAACAGAGTTCCTGATTTTGGTTTCATAGAAGAGGAGAAATTTTCATCTGAGGTAAAGACCTCAGCTGAGGTAGAGAGCCTTTTCAGTAACATGCAATGATATGGCTGGGGGCCCTAGCCATGACTCAGGGTGGAGAAAAGTGCCTGGTACAGACAGAACTCAGAAAACAATAGTATGGAAAAAATACAAGTCTGACACATCATCTTCTACCCTTCAGGGACTAGAAAAAACTTGAAAATAAAAATAAGCTACTTTTTAAAATGAGTAAGCAAAAGAGAAAGAATCCCAATCATAGATAGTTAATATGGGGATAGAGAAGATCTGAGTTCATATCCAGAAGAAAATAGTGAAATTTAAAAAAAAAAAAAAAAAAAACCTACTTTAAAAAATTTCATATGGTCACACACCCAAAAAAGTTCTTGGAAGAGCTTTAAAAAGACTTTAAAAATCAAATTTAAAAGGTTGAGGAAAAATTAGGGGGCAAAAATAAGAGCATTTCAAGAAAATTTTGAAAAGAAAGCCAACCAACTGGAAAAAGAAATCCAAAATTTTAAGGAAGTAAACTTTTAAAAACTATAATTTGGCAAAGGGAAGTTAATTATGTTGTAAAATACGAAGAAATAATAAAAAACAAAATTAAAAGAGTGAAAAAATGATAAAAAAAAGATATGAAATATCTCATTAGAAAAACAAGTGACTTGGAAAACAGATTTAGAGAGACAATATAAGAATTGTTGGACTGTCTGAAAGTTATTATTTTTAAAAAAGAGTTTAGATATAATATTGAAAAAAATCATTAAGGAGAATTATCCTTAATTTCGAGAATGAGAGGGTAAAATAAATATAGAAAAAAAATTATCAATCACCACCTGGAAAATATCCCAAGATGAAGACTCATGTAAACATCATCGTCAAACTTTGAATTTCCCAGGTTAAGGGAAAACTACTGCAAATTACAAGAAAAAGCAATTTAAATATTGTGGAGCTAGTCAGGAAAACACAAGAGCTAGCAGCTTCTGTATGAAAATAACAAAGAGTTTGTAACATTATAATCCAAAGAACAAAGGAGCTGAATTTGCAAACAAGAATAATTTACTCAGCAAAACTAAATATAATCTTGAGTGAAAAAAAGAGCCAGATATTTAATGAACTGAAAGGTTTTTGTGACAAAAAAGAAAAGAACACATTGGAAATTTTGACATTTAAGGTCTAGGAGAAACACAAAATAAACCTTAAAGACCAATTATAAGGGACTCAATAAGATGAAACTTTACTTTTATGGAAAAAAAAATATTATCTTAAATATTAAAATGTTAAATGTTTAAAATGTTATTTCTTAGATAGTTTAAACAAGCCCATACATAGATAAAAGACTTGGGGTTGAGCTGAGTATGATGGGATAATTCTTAAAAAATAAAATTGGATAGGGAGAAGTAAAATGGAGCAATTATCTATTACAAACAAGGCGTCAATAGAAGAACTATTAGAGAGGAAGCAGGTAGGGGTAAAAGGCTGATAGTACTGAAACCTTATTCTCATCAGAACTCCATTAAAGTGGGAATAATATAAAAGGTTATAAAAGGTTTTCTAAATTTGGAGGGCAAGGAGATAAGATAAAGGAAGGACTTTTAGAAAGGTGTAGATCAATAAGTAGGAGGATGGAGAAACACACAAGGCAAGGATTCTTAGAAGTGTGAAATAGGAGGATAAGGAGAGAATAAGAGAAGGATTCTTTAAATGAGTAAAAAATTAAAAAGGTAATATTTGTAAATAAATCAAACTATGAGGAGGGATAGGGTAAAAAAAGAAAGTGAGAATAATAATAGGAAAATAAGACAGAGGGAAACATACAACTAATAATTATAATTCTGAATGTGAATGGTATGAATTCACCATAAAATGAGAATTTTATTTAAAGTTAAACTAAAGGGTTAGAGTGGAATTCATCATGCTTCAGCTTAGATTTTTAAAAAAACAGGGATAGTAATCATAATCTCAAAATTAAAACCAAAATAGATTTAATTTTAAAAGATAAACAGAAATTACAATATGATAAAAGGTACCTTGGAAAATGAAGCAATATCCCTACTAAACCTATATTCAACAAATGCTATAGCATCTAAATTTGTAAAGGAAAAAAGAAATGAATTCAGGTGGAAAGATATAGTAAAATTATTAGAGTATATTCTTCATATGAAGTACAAATTTGACCTTACCCCTTCAGAAGTAGTTAAATCTAAAACATAAATAAGAAAGAAGTAAAGGAGATGAATAGAATCTTAGATAAGTTAGATATGATAGATACCTGGAAAGGACTGAATGGAAATAGAAAAAAATGCATCTTTTTTCTCAGCTGTACATGCTACTTTTTACAAAAAATTACCATGTATTAGGCCATAAAACTTTATAATTAAATACAGAAAAGCAGAAATATTAAATGTATCCTTTTCAGATTACAATGCAATAAAATTATACTCATTAAGGGCAATATAAATTTGCTTCTAACTATAAAAAAACCAATTAATTGGAGACTAAACAACTTAATCTTAAATAGTGAACGGATTAAAGAACAAATAATAGAAACAATCAATAATTTTGTCAAAGATAACGACAATAATGAACCATGTCAAAGCATATGGGATGCAGCATTTCTCCCATTATTTACATCAGTCTTTGTGTGGCATTTTTAAATTATATAATATATATGTTTGTATATGTGAAAACAATTTATAAGTAGGTTATACATCTATCTAAACTATACATGACCACGTATCTATAGATACAAAGATTTATTAGTATCCCTACATGTTCCATGTTATTAGTGACAAAGTAAAGGAAGGGAAACTATATTAATAGCTGTTATCTGAACTTTCTTTTAATTATGTCCTTGCCTTGATTCTTACTTCATCTTCACATTCTTACTTTTGTAGTACTAATAAGTTAAAAAGAAAAATTTTAAATTGGTGCCAATAATGATCTTTAAATGCAACTTTTATTTTGTAACAAATGTGTGAAAATTATTTCTCCTACATGTTTTAATCATCACCTTTTGCAAAAAAGAAAATCTCTGAATAAATTTTCTTTTGAAAAATTGGTCTTTAAAGAAATTTTAAGAAGTCAACTATGGTACTTACTGTCATCATGCCATTCAGTAGACCCATCTCTGATTTGGGTAGAGTTTGCAATCTTTCCATTGACCACTTTTCAATAATGGATGAAACTCGAGGGTTATCAATATTAAGTAGCCGAAATCCAGTCATATTTACTCCACTGTACCTGTAGATTTCCAGGTCTAGTGCAAAGAAATCCTGTAATATGTGACAGAACTGTTAACTTAGCATATGCACTGAGGAGATTTTAGTTAAAAATCATGATTTGGGGGGGGGAAGTTAAATTTCTTATCCTCATTCTCATTGCTTTACCAAACTCCAGAGAAATAGGGAGTTTGGGTTTTTTTTTTCTAATATTGTTATAATTAGGACAAACAAACATAGGGAATCTATAAATATTCAATATGCTCTGCAGATTTCACAAAGTAAATTCTAAGACTTTATAATTTTATATTATAAATTTTAATTTTTATAAATAAATTATATTATAAATTTAATATAAATACATACAATAAAGTTTATAAAATTTATTGTATATAGGCTCCATTAATATATTTATAGAATATCGTAATTTGGAATGTCCTTGTTGTTGTTGTTGTTGTTGTGTTGTGTTGCCTCAGCTCAATTCTCTAAAAACTGAGTTGCCAACTAGCTGCCTCAATGATTATCTACCCCACTGTGTATTGTTGTTTTTGAGTCATTTTCAGTTGTATTCAACTCATTATGACCTGATAAGGGGAATTTTCTTAGCAAAGATTGCAGTGACTTGCCATTTTCTTCTTTAGCTCACTTTACAGATGAGGAAACTAAGGCAAACAAGGTTAAGCAATTTGTCCAGAATTACATAGCTAGTAAGTGTCTGAGGCTGGATTTGAACTCATATAGATGTATATTTCTAATTTCAAGCCAAGTGATCAATCCGCTGTGCCAACTAGCTGTCTTGGAGTACCCATAGAGATCATGTATTCCAACTTCCTCATTTTAAAGAGAGAAACACACTGAAGCCTAGAAATATAAAAGTGATTTTCCCTAAGGTCATTCAGCTACAAATGTTAGCATAGATAAAACTAGAACCCAAGTCTCTAGACTTAGAATGAATTACTCCTTGTACATGTTGCTTTGTTAAGAAAACTATAGGATGTACCAAGCATATAAGTGATTGAAAAATAAATGATTCCATAATATCATCAGAACACAAGAAAATGTGGGTCTTGTATGTTTAAATATTGTAATATAAAATTAATTTATGAAAAAGAACTTCTGTCTTTATGCCCAGGATAAAGTTTTTTTTTTCCCCCAGGGAATAAGGATATATAAGCATACACAACATCACAAGATATTTACTTCCTTCTGAAGCAGATTGAAGAGAAAACTTATTCTAAAAATAGTTCACTTTATGAAAACAGTAAATTAGTGTAAACTGTGGGGGTTTTGTAAATTCAATAATTTTATCTTATTTTATTTATGATAATTATAGTAGCTAATATTTATAATTTGTTACAGGATACTTTATATATTACATATATTATTATAGTAGAATTATATATATATGTCTCTATATGTATGTATATATATACATAATTAAAAAAAAAAAAAAAGATTGTAGGTTGTTAGATCTTGAAGCACATTTAGAGAGAATCCAGCCCAACCACATTTTTCAAATGAAAAAATCAGAGCCCAGAAAAATTAAATGTCTTCCCAATGGATGAATAGTTATGTTCAAAAAGCAGGACCAAGAATTGAACATAAGTCCTCTAACTCCAAATCTAATCTCCATCTCCATCCCACTTGCCTATCATAGAGCTCCAAGCCTGGAGTAAAAAAGACATCCCATAACTTCAAATCTGGCTTCAGGCACTTTCTCAATGTATCACCCTAGGCAAGTCAATTAACCCTGTTTGCCTCAGTTCCTCATCTATAAAATGAGCTGGAGAAGGAAATGATAAACCATTACATTATCTTTGCCAAGAAAACCTGAACTGGGGTTGTTAAGGACCACGCCTAATTGTGAAGGGGCAAGTCAATTCTCTGAAAACCCCCATAGCTGTGAATTATAACACACTTGAAAGAATTGTAACTCAGCCTTTTCTGATGCAGATGTTGCTTGTGAATTGGGAATGAAATAAATTGGAGGCAAGAGGGAAGAGGAGAGAGGTCAGAGAATGCAACCACTTCTCAGTCTCTTTGTATTGTTATCCTCTCATATGAAGGGATCGGTTTTGCTGGTCAGAATTAGATCCCCTGCAGCCATTAGTAGGTGGTTCCCATAACAAATGGCACCCAAGGTGAGGCACAAGAAACAAAGACACAATAGCTGTTTGTGAGTAGAATCTTCCCAGGAGAGTTGCTTCAGTAACCCATGGGGAAGGAAAGGAAGGAGAGACCCAGTAAGACTTTTTCAGTCAGGGTAATTAAAATGGGCCTGCACAACAAAGGACTGAGCCAGGAGACTGATGAGGGGCTTATGAAAAATGCCTGTTCTGACTACAATCCTACTTCTCCATTTGTTCAGAAAGTTTGCCTCCATGATAGACTATTATGATGTTAAAGCAAATTACTTCTCACAAGCTTCAACCCCTGCTATAGTGTCTCACCCTCCAACCAACCAGAGGAATAGGATGGAAAAGACTTTGATAGTGCTATTTGTATTCCTTAGCATGTAGACTCAGATAACAGCCACTGTACAAACTTATTGACTATGCTATTGGGGGAAAAAATAATCATGTTCCCATAAAAAAAAATGGGGAATTGTTGAGGGCCATGCCGAAGTGTGAAAGGGCAGGTCAATTCTCTGAAAGCCCCCACAACTGTGAATCATAACACACTTGAAGGAATTGCAGCTCAGCCTTTACTGACACAGATGCTGCTTGTGAATAATGAAATAAATTGGAGTCAAGTGGGAAGAGAAGAAAAGTCAGAGAATGCAATTGCCCCTCAGTCTCCTTGTATTATCATCCTCTCACATGAAGGAATCTATTCTGCTGGTCAGAATTAGATACCCAGCAGCCATTAGCAGGTGGCTTAACACCTGTAATGTGGGATCACAAAGAGTCTAAATGACAGTCATGTCATAGTCACTCATATTTAGCTTGTAATCTTTGTTCCAAATTATATACACTTCCATATTCATTATCATTCTCATTAGTATAATTTAGTAAAATCAAATTTTTGATAATTTTTAGTCATATATAAGAATTTTGAACTATTGGAGTCTCATAAATAGTTATTTGGCTTTTAAATATAACTGTGATGTCTTCTACTTGGCATCTAAAAATCTCCAAATAATCTAATTCCTTTAAATGTCACATTGTCATTATAGTCCAGTATTTGGTCAAAGAGGCAGATTTCAGTTTTGGCAGGCATTTTGTTGTGGTTGTTGTTTCTGTTGCCATTTGTTACCATTGCTTTATCTTGTTCTCATCCTTTTCATGATGTTCAGATAAATGGTCCAGGGAAAAGTTGCCATCCTATTCTTCTTCTATATTTAATATTCTTTGAAAAATAAACAATAGATAAATAAAATACTTCATGTATTTGGGGGAAAATGCTATTGGGAGATAATCTTAACTTTCTGAAGGTTTGGAGAAAGCATTAAAAAAAAACAACTCAAGGGACAAAATGACATGTACCTCATCCTGTTCTTACATAGTTTTAATTTCACTGGAGAAATATGGAATAGCTTAATGTGGAGTTTTTGTGAATCATATCTTAATATGATTAATAACATTTTGGTGTGACCTTTAACTTGGAAGCTACTCTCAGTTCTACTTAGGAGATGAAATATTTGGTTTGAGAAGTAACAGAATCATAAGACATTAAACTCGTTTTATATAATTTATTTCATGTGGAATTGAACTGCTTATTGTTTGTTCTGACAATACTTTTGGAAGTCTTAATAATTCAGTAATTCCTTTGTGATGATGATTTTGTTTTGATACCTTCTACATTTATTATAATTTTTACTATGCCAAAAGCATATGTTAAATCTGGCATTGCCTAAATTTTAATTGCTTTAAATGCTCCCTCTAAATTTGGCTTTAAGATTCTATTCAATCTTTTGAGTTAATTTTCTCCTTAATAACTTTGATTCTTGGTGTGTCTTGCTAGAGAAGACCAGTCATTTGTACTGCTCTGAACTATTAGTTTAATTTGATCTCTGGCTTCAAGTTCCAAGTTTTTACTGTCTCTTCTAACAATATTACATTAATCAAGCCCATATTTTTCACTGGAGAAAGTTTACATGAGATGCAGTTCTTGTAATGGCCCTTTACATGGAGCTATATAATTTGATTCTATCTATGTATATTAAGTGATTAATAAGATGCTTTGGTATGACTCCCTTTTTAACTTGAAAGTTTTATTGAAAAGTGAGGATAATGGAGTTAATACCAGGAAGAACCAAGTTAATCATATCATTATCATCTTTATTATTCTCTTGATCTAGGACCATGATTTCATCTTTATTGAGAACTTCTAGTATAAAAACTCTCTTTTATAATGTAGATTAGTATCACCTCTGGCAGTGAGAACTTAAATAACTTGGTCATGGTCACATAACTAGACTATGTCAGAAAGAAGACTTGAACCTAGATGGTATGGACTGTCTTATATACCTGTCTATATACCTATACCTGTCTTCTGTTCACTATGCCTCATTTCATTCCTAAGTAGATAGAAAGATAAATACATGGATAATTGCCTAATATATATGTGTATGTGTGATAGCAATTTAAAAAATATTTTAAAAAATAAAACAAAGCTATAATCTGTTCCAAAACAGGTGTGAATTTTCAAATCTGTATGAGTTGTCATATGCCTTATTTGGGGGAAGAGAATTCTTTACTTTATGAAGGAGGAGAATTGACTAAATGAGCCATCAAAAAAATGGCAACTTAATTTCTGTTAAATTAAATGACTAACATATGAAAAGGTGCTCCAAATCACTATTGATCAGAGAAATGCAAATTAAGACAACTCTGAGATACCACTACACACCTGTCAGATTGGCTAAAATGACAGGAAAAGATAATGATGAATGCTGGAGGGGATGTGGGAAAGCAGGGATACTAATACATTGTTGGTGGAGCTATGAACGGAACCAATCATTCTGGAGAGCAATTTGGAGCTATGCTCAAAAAGTTATCAAACTGTGTATACCCTTTGACCCAGAAGTGTTTCTATTGGGCTTATATCCCAAAGAGATCTTAGAGGAAGGAAAGGGACCCACATGTGCAAGAATGTTTGTGGCAGCCCTTTTTGTAGTGGCTAGAAACTGGAAACTGAAGGGATGCCCATCAATTGGAGAGTAGCTGAATAAATTGTGGTATATGAATGTTATGGAATATTATTGTTCTGTAAGAAACGACCAGCAGGATGATTTCAGAGAGGCCTGGAGAGACTTGCATGAACTGATGCTGAGTGAAACGAGCAGAACCAGATTATTATACACGGCAACAATACTATATGATGATCAATTCTGATGGACATGGCTCTCTGCAACAATGAAATGTCTCAAACCAGTTCCAATTGTTCACTGAAGAAAGCCATATAGATCCAGAGAGAGGGATTTGAAATGTGGTCCACAACATATCATTTCCATGATCTCCATAGATGTTTGCTTGCATTGGGTTTCCTTTCTCAGATATTTTTTGTTCATGTAGATACAATTGTTCTTGCACAGAAAGATAAGTATGGAAATATGCATACATATATTCAACTTGTCAAGTATTTTAATATAATTAACATGTAGTGGACTTCCTGCCATCTAGGGGAGGGGAGGGGACTGGAGGGAAAATTTGTAACGGAAAGCTTTGTAAAGATCAATGTTGAGGAACTACCCATACATATGTTATACAAATAAAAAGCTTTAATAAAAAAAATAATTAAAATAAAATAAATAAAAAATAAAAATTAATTAATTAAATAACTAAAATCATGCTTCTTCCAAAACTTAGTTTATATATTATGGGAGGCACATATGTGTGTATGCATACACACATATGTATAAAATGTATTTAATTATATATGAACTATATTTTTCCTAATGAGGCAAAGTTTTTGAAGGGTAAAACATCATCCAGTCTCAGGAGATTCTAATTAACCTGTGACTATTCTAATATCTACTGGCTGAAAGTCATAAAACAGCATAGAGCAATGCAAAGACATATTGGCTCATATTTCAGTGTTAAGAACTTATAATTTATAGTTTCCTTTCATTTTGTGATGTGATAATTGGCTTTAACAAATATTGTTCAGCTCTATAGGATTTAGAAGATTTGAAGGAAATTAAAGCAAGTTGCTTTTTTTTCAGTTCCCTTCCTTTAATAATGACAAGGTAACACTAAATTTACACAGAAGTTGCCTTCCATGGAAATTTCTCCATTATGAAATTCTTAATTTTTACTGAGACATTCTTACCAGTGTTGTAAAAAAATAGTGATAATATTCAGTCATCATACCCATGAAAAGGATCTGTAAAACACAAAACAATGTCAACATATTATTGAACATACTTGGAACTCTGTGACAATTGGTTATCATGAAGAGATCTTCAGAAGGAAACTATTCCTCAGAGCAACCCCTTAGGAGAAATTTTCTTTGGTGAAATTTTCACTGGTGGGTTTTATCCACCAAGGACATTAGAGACCGGACTCATCTCTCAATCCCAACTCTTCTGATTCAAGGTTGAGGATGTTGCAACTTTTGTTTAATTTTAATTTATTGTTGGTGTTTAGAGCAATTGTTTGACAATAATTGGCAGCTGAAAACCCAAGAAGTTCCCCTAAGGGTCAAGCCCCTTAGAGAATTTTTTCCTCCAAGGAAGCTCCTCCTCTGAGCTGAAATTTAGGAATGTTCAGAAAACATGCACCAGTGACACCCCCTTGAAGAAGTCCTTAATAAGTCTGGAAACAAAAATACTTCCCATTCAAAGGGGTTGGAAAAGTCTAGTGTTTTTATTTTGGGAGGAAACTCCATCTAAAGAAATTCTAAGTACAAACTGGGATGCAGAAAGCCAAGGTAAACCCCTTATTAGGGTACCTGACTCCCATAAGGAATTATTTCCTAAAAGGATATTGGTGGGACTGGTAGGTGGATCTAGTTCTGATGAGGGACTAGATCTGATGAAAGAGGTATCTAAGCCAGAAAATGCCCCTTAGGGAACTTGTTTGCTTCCATTCCAGGAAAGTGAAGGGGAACAAAAGAAGAAGCTCACAAATGTTTGCAAAGTTATTCTAAGAAATTTATGGGTCCCAAATTTGATCCAACAAGAGACTTTCATTTTTAAACTGTGCACACTAATTTTTTTTACATGAATTAGTATCTTTGTGAATATGTGGTTTTGTGTGATTTTTCAAGTAGGTGCTTTGGCAGAGTGCCTGGGAGGGTGGAGTTTTAAAACAATTCTCCCAGCTAACAGGGATTTAATCCTTATAAATCTCTAGAGAGAAATAAGGAGGAAGATTTTGCTGGTAAGTGCTTTCCTGTGTCTGTTTTGTCATATTGATGTAAAGGGATTCTGGGTCTTCCTGATCTTTGTGGAGGGTGGGCACCTGGTGTGGGGAAATTCCTAAAAATGATCCCCACACTCCTACCTGGTTCCTACAGGAATTGCCCATCTCCAATTAATCTGTGAACCACTTTGGTCTGGGAAACAATCACCACCTTTTATTGATTTGAAAATTAGCTCTTAATCGCTCCCTAGGCCCAAATCATAGAAAGCTAATAAAAAAATGACTCTGTACCCCAAACCTTTGCTAAGTCCTATCTAGAACTGGCCCTCTGGGAAGCTGTTTCTCAGTGTAATAAACCTTTTTTTTTTTTTTTTTTTTTTTTTTTTTTTTTTTTTTTTTTTTTTTTGCCAAAACCCTTGCCTGTAGATTGGGACTGTGAATTCTTTCACAAAAACCTATGACACCAGCCTGGGGACCCCATCACTGTTAGACTATCTCTCACACCTTATCTCTCACCCCTTGACAATATTATTTATGTTTGTAAGTCAAATTGGCTTCTTCCTGAAGCCTTATTAGACAAAGGAGAAAAAAGAAAAAAGGAGAAAAACATTTTTTTTCTTAAGAAAAAAGCCCTTCTCTAATTTCCAATTCTCACTAGTATATTTGCCAGTCTGAAGAGAATGACATCAATAAACTAGAGGCTAAATGTGTTATTTAAATGTTGATATTCAAAATATTGAAATTTATTGTGAATTTTGAAAATTTGGTGTGAATATTTTTATAAATGCTGAAATATTTTAGAGAGTTTTGGGGTAACACTAAAATTTGTTTAAAGGAAAAACAGGACTAAATCTAATGTAACATGAAAATAACACAGATCTTTTATCACTTTATTTCCATATAATGAGAAACGTCCTGAGGGGCAGCTAGGTGGCAGTGGATAGAATACCAGCCCTGGAGTCAGGAAGACCTGAGTTCAAATTTGATCTCAGACACTTAACACATCCTAGCTGTGTGACCCTGGGCAAGTCACTTAACCCCAATTGCCTCAGGAAAAAAAAAAAAACAAATATAAAATAGTCCCTGATGATGTGAATCATGAGAAATGTCCTGTTTCAGTGCAAGATAGAATATAATTTCACTGATGAGAGAAAAGGGAACCAAAGCTAGTTTGAAAGTAGTATCATTGAAATAACAAAGTGGAAAAAAATTTAAATTTATCACATACTTAAGAACTGCCTATTATTAACTTTTTCCTGGTTCACAAAATAAAAAAAGCTTGCATACTTGGGAGTTTTCCAAATTAAAATTAAGTACAAATCAATTGAGAAAGAAATCTTCAAAGTGATACATGTTTTGAAATTAGAAATTTGGCTGTAAATTATATTAAGCTCCCTAAATCAAATATGAACTTTAATTGGAGTAGATTTGGAATAACTATTCAAAAAGAAGATGAGCTTCCTATCCATTTTACAATATAATTTTTATATTAGAAGTTTGAGGCAGGATTTGGGGTTAGATTCACTCAACCATGATCTCAGACAAAATTAGAACTAAAATAGATTTAATTAAAAGAGATAAGCAAGGAAACTTTGTAATCAAAGGTACCATAGACAATCAATACTAAACAATATGCACCAAATGCTAGAGCAGCCAAATTTTTAAAGGCGAAGTTAGCTAAATTACAGATGGAAATGGATAGCAAAATAATGGAGGACTTAAAACCTTCCCATTTCAGAACTAGATAAATCTAACCAAAAAATAAATAAGAAATCAAGGAAATGAATCAAATCTTTGAAAAACTAGCTATTATAGCTACCTGGGGAGAATTAAATGGAATAGAAATGAATATATTCTTTCTCAGCAATACATGATACCTTTACAAAATTGAGACCATAAGTTAGACCATAAAATCTTTATAGTTAAATGCAGAAATATTAAATGCATTCTTTTTAGTATTATAATACAGTAAAAATTAATAAGGGATCATGGAAGCAGAGATTAAAAATTAATTTGAGACTAAAAAACCTAATCTTAAAGAATTAATGTGTTAAAAAGCAAGTCATAGAAACAATAAATGATTTTATTAAAGAGAATAATACTAAGACAACATGCCAAAACTTATGAGATACAGCAAAAGGAGTAATCAAATAACAATTTATATCTTTAAAAGCTTATAGCAGTAAAATAAAGAGGAACCCAATGAATTGGGGATGCAGTGGTTTTTTGGTTTGTTTTTTTTGCTTTTGCTGAGGCAATTGGGGTTATGTGACTTGCCCAGGGTCACTCAGAGGAAGTGTTAAGTGTCTGAGGTCAGATTTGAACTCAGGTCCTCCTGACTTCAAGACTGGTGTTCTATCTATTGTACCAACTAGCTGCCCCTGGAGATGCAATTTTAAAACAACTAAAAAAAATGACTAATTAAAAATTCCTAATTTAGCACCACATTAGAAATATTAAAAATTAAAAGTGAAATATTTTTAAATTGAAAATAAGAAAACCATTTAATTACTCAATAAAACCAAGAGATGTTTTTTTAAATGATGAAATAGATAAATCATTGGTTAATATGATTTTATTTTTTAAAAGAGAAGGAAACCAATCATTAGTATTAGAAATGAAATGAGTGAATATACCATTGATGAAGATGAAATCAAAGCAACCAATAGGAGTTATTTTGCCCGATTATGTGCTAATAAATTTGACAGTTTAAGTGAAATGGAAGAAAACTTGCAATCCCTCATTCATTCCTGGTATAAATCCCAATTGGTCAGAATGTATAATCTTTGTGATATAGTAATGTAGTGTCCTGCTAGTATTTTATTTAAGATTTTTGCATTCAAATTCATTAGTGAATTTGGTTTATAATGTTTTTGGTTTTGCTTTTCCCGAAAAGGAACTGGTAAGACTTCTTTGCCTATTATTCTAAAACCCTTATTTCATATTATAATTAGTTGAATTTTAAATGTTTGGTAGATTCACTTATAAATCCATCTGATCCTGATGCTTTTTTCTTAGGAAGTTATAGGCTTATTTGGGTATTCTATTTTCTCTTTTGATAATCTAGGTGGTTTTTATTTTTCTAAGTTTTCTTCCATTTGTTTCATCTATTTTAGTTTGTTTTATAAAACCAACTCTTTATTTATTAATTCATCCATTTTCTTATAATCATTTTATAAATCCCATGTTTCATTTTTAACATTCTCTGGATCAAAATTCTAGAAATAAGATGGGCTGAACTGGAAAAATGCATACAGCACAGACACAAAATTCTCTTTGTTGATGCATGGAAGATAACCCCTAAAATAAAATAGTTGACCTGTATGTAGCATGGATGAATTGTTCAATAATTAATTTTGCTTTCAAAATTATAGAACATTAGAGCTATCATGATTAAAAATGAGATAAACTGAGGCACAAAGTTCTAAACACATTCAATTTATCGTTAAGACTGGAAGTTGCCTTTTAAAGGTGTCTCCTTGGCATGTCAAAATACCCTGAATGAGGACAAATTTATTATTTTTACAAACAAAAGGAAGATCATAAAAAATAGAAGACAGCATCACAAATGGGGAAAGCAATATGATCACCTACAAAGTTAGAAGCATTATAAATGTAGGGGATAATATAATTGATTGGACTCCTGTATGTAATAACCCCTCCTTCCATTTTGTCATTATACAACCTCATTGGTGATATTCACCTACATGACTAACTAATGTTACAGAGATAATATATTTCCTCTAATTATTCAAGGACAGTTATTGATTCTCAGATTTTTTTAATTAAAGTGATTTATAGGAAAACTAAACTTTTAAACTTAATTCAAAGAGAAAAATTAAACTGTTAAACCTATGAACTTTTGAATTTTACTCAAAAACAAATATTATAGGCAGTTATATAAAATGTCTGTGGTGATACAGAATTATTTACAAAATAGAATTAATTACAAAAAAATGGAGACATTACCTATTTGTTGTAGATGAAGAAAACAAAGACCAGGTTTGTGAAATGATTTGTTAAAGGTTATGTAGATTTCAAATGTAGGATTTGAACCTAGTTACTCTCCTGGCTAAACAAGTGCTCTTTTCACTGTACCACATCAGGTTAATAACATGAAAAAAAAATTTGCAATGATATAATATTTATTTAATCTGATAAATAGGAAAAAGCAAAGATTTCAAAAGATTAGAAAGTCTAAAAGTAAACTCTTTACTTCTTGTAAAGAAAAACTGGAAGAATGATATACCAAAAAAAAAGTGATAGAAGAAAGGTTCAAGCTACTATCTTTTAGACCAAATTCAGAATTGGAAATGTTAACTAAATTTGCCACCAATTAAAAATTGAAGTGATCATGAGAAAAGAAGTAGAATCTAGCTATAAATATACAGCAAAGCAGAAGCAGGTCTCAAGGCAAATGAATCAGTATCTGTAGTAGCAATTTTTAAATCTCTCTAGCCCAGAGACAGTTAGGGGATTGTACAATAGGTCAGAAGGAGATTAACAGGGGTCCCTTTGCTGGCACTAGGGGCCCAAATCTGCTGCATTACCTATACTTGTATTTGGGTCAAAAACCCTGGAAATTACTCCAATTGTAAGAAGGAACACTAGTATAGCAGAGCTTGTTGCCACAAGGGAGTAGGGACTCTGGTCACAGTTCAGGATTGAAAAGAATGCTTGCACAAACTCACAAAAAGTAATAAACATGCTTCTCTAGATAATATTACCTTGAAAGAGTAAAAAACTTACAGGTCCCCAGAATTATCTTTGAAAACAACTGCACTAAAAACCTGAAGCTTAGGACAGTGAGAAGCACTGTCTACTTGAAAGCAGAATCACTTAACATAGAGTTAAAAATCAAGGAATAAGCTGGAAAATGATTAAACAACAGAAAACAAATCTGACCATAGAAATTTACTCTGGTGATAAGGATCAAAACAAAAATTCAGAACAAGACTTTGTGGTCAAAATTCCTGCACCTAAAGCCTTAAAGAAAAATATGAATTGGCCTTAGACTATGAGAAAGTCAAAAATTATGTTAAAAATCAAATAAGAGAGGTAGAGGAAAAACTGGGAAGAAAAATAAAAATGATACAAGAAAAGCATGGAAAAGGGTCAACAGTTCAATAAGGGAGCACAAAAAATTACTGAAGAAAAAAGTACCTTAAAAAACAAAAAACAGGCCAACTGGTAAAAAGAGGCATAAAAATCCCAATGAAGAGAAGAATGCTTTGAAAAGCAGTTGGTCAAATGGAAAAAGATATAAAAAAGTTCAATTAAGAGACAAATTCCCTTAAAAGTAAAATTGGTCAATGGAAAAGAAATGTACAAAAGCTCACTGAAGAAAATAATTCCTTAAAAGTTAGAATTGGGCAAATAGAAGCTAAATGACTATATAAGAAATAAACAATCAAAAAATGAAAAAAAAATAGAAGAAAATTTGAAGTATCTCATTGCAAAAACAACTGACCTGGAAAATAGATATAGGAGAGATAATTTAAGAATTATTGGACTATCTGAAAGTCATGATCAAAAAAAAGATATTAAGGGGAAACTGCCCTGATATCCCAGAAAAAGAAAGTAAAATTGAAAGAATTCACCAATAACTTTCTGAAAGAGATCCCAAGATAAAAACTCCTAGGAATATTATAGCCAAATTCTGCAACTCCCAGATCAATGAAAAAATATTACAAGCATTCAGAAAGAAACAATTCAAGTAGAGTGGAGCTATAATCAGGAAAACACAAAATTTAGCAATTTTTATATTAAAGGAACTGAGAGCTTGGAATATAATATTCCAGAGGGCAAAAGAACTATGATTACAACCAAGAATCACCTACCTGGCAAAACTGAGTATAATACTTCAGGAGAAAAAGTGGATATTCAATGAAATGGAGGAATTTCAAGCTTTGTGATGAAAAGACGAGAGAAGAGTAGAAAATTTGATTTTCAAACATGGTATTCAGGAGAAGCATAAGTTGGTAATCAGGAAATCATTGAGGAACTTAATAAGATTTATCTGTTTATGTTCCTACAAAGGAATGTAGTTCATAAGAATTTTCTCATTATTAGGACAGTTAGAAGGAGTATGTATGGACAGAATTCACAAATGTGAGTTGAATATTAAGGGATAATATTTTAAAATTAAATTAAGGGGTGAGAGAAGAATGTACTGAGAAGAAGGAAGGGGGAGAGGTGGAATGGCATAAATTATCTGCCATGAAAGAGGCAAGAAATAGCTTTTACTGTGCTGAGGATAAGGGAAAACGGAGGGAAAGCCAGTTCTTGTGAGAATTGGCTCAAAGAAGAAATAAGATACGCAATCAATATAAATATAGAAATCTATCTTACTGTGCAGGAAAGCAAGGGATATGAGAAGGGAGCAGGGTAATAGAAGAGAAGGCATATTGGGGGAGGAGGTGGTCAGAAGTAAAACACTTATGAAGAGGGACAGGATGAACAGAGAGAGAGAAAAAAATAGAATGAACAGGAGTGAAATATAGTTAGCAATAGTAATTGTGAAAAGAATTTTGAACCAAGTTTCTCTGATGAAGGCCCCATTTCTCAAATGCATAGGGAACTGAATCAAATTTTTAAAAAATAAATGCCATTCCCCATTGGTAAATGATCAAAAAAATATGAACTATGCCCAAAGGGCTATAAAATCATGCAAATCCTATAACCTAACAATATCACTACTAGACAAATTCCAAAAGAGATTTTTTAAAAAGGAAATAAACCTATACGTATAAAAATATTTATAGCAACTCTTTTCTCAGGGCAAAGAATGGGAAATTGAGGTGGTACTCATCAATTGAAGAATGGCTGAATAAATTGTGGTATGTAATTATGATGGAATATTATTCTATAAGAAATTGATGAGCAGAATGCTCTCCAAAAAACTTGGAAAGTTCTCCATAAGCTCAAAGTACTGCATACAGTGTAATAGAAAGGTTAAGGAATAATCATCTGGGAATGACTGCTATTCTCAGGAATTCAATGACCTGAGACAGTAGTCTGTCTGAAGGATTTATAGAACTTATGATGAAAAATGCTATCCATACCTTGAGAAGGAAATGATTATATCTCAATACAGATTGAGGCATACTTTAAAATTTTTGAGGGCTTTTTTGGGGGGTGGTTGGAGACATCTATGTTTTCTTTCACAACATGACTTTAATGTAAATGTTTTATGTAACTTCACATGTGCCTTCTCAATGCGGGAGGGGAAGAAGAGAGAGAGTCTGGTACACTAAGTTTTAAAAATAAATGTAAAAATATTTTATACATACCTGGGGAAAATAAAAATATCAAAACATAAAATTGAGTATAATCCTGCTTGGGGAAAAAATAGATATTCAATGAAACAGGACCTTCAAGCATTCCTGATGAAAAGACTAGCGCTAAATCATTTGACTTTCAAATAAGATACAAAAGAAGCATAAAGAGTTGAACAGAAAAGATAAATTATAAGGGATTTGATAAGGTTTAACTGTTTATATTCCTACATGGGAAAATGATAGCCAAATTCCTAAAATTTTTCTCATTATTAAAGCAGTTAGAAGGAGTATACAGAAAGCAGAGGTGTGAGTTGAATGTAACCAAAAAATAATAGTAATAAATGAAAGTATAAGAAAAAAGAAAGCCCTGGGAGAAGAAGAAAGGGAGAGGTAGAATGGGATAAATTATCTGACATAAAAGAGGCCTGAAAGAAATTTTATGGTGTAGGAAGAAATAGAGGAAATGAAGAAGGGAGCACATGAATCTTATTCTTATCAAAATTGGCTCAAAGAGGAAATAATATTCACAATTGGGTATTATTTGGTATTAGTTGGCATAGTTAAAAATGTATCTAATCATAAAGGAAAGTAGGAAGGGAGGGGGAAAAAGAAGAGTGGGGCAAGGGGGCAGAACTGATAGAAAAGAGGGAAGTTTGGGGGAGGCAAAGGTCAAAATTAAAACATTTTTGAGAATGTTATAATTTCTTTATGATTCTTCCCCCCCTCCAAAAAAAGACAAGATTTTGGGCTAAGAATTCATTATTTGGTTTTTTAGCTGTTGGGAAAACTGGAAAGCAGATGTTGGGATAGAGCAATATCTTACATCATTTACCAAGATAGGATAAAAATGGATACATGACCTACATATAAAGAGGAATATTATAAGAAAACTAGAAGAGTAATAAATATATTACTTATGAGACTTATGATTAGCTAGGAAATATATAAATAAATGAGATAGAAAGCAAAATCCAGGGTAAAATGGATATTTTTAATTATATTAAATTTTAAAATTTTGTACAAATAAAAAAAATGTAGCCAAGATCATAAAGAAAGCAGAAAATTCAGGAAAATTTTTATAGGCAGCTTATCAGATAAAGTTTTGTATCTAAAATATATAAAGAACTTTGTCAAATCTATAACAATGACTCATTCCTTGAGTGATGGTGTGAACAATTTTCCAATAAAATCAAAACAACTTATAGTCATATGAAAAAATGCTTTAAATCATTATTAATTAGAGAAATGCAAATCTAAAAAAATCTTGAAATATCATTTTACATCAGCTAGATTAGCTAAAATGATTGAAGGGGAAAGCAAAAATATTGGAGGGTCTATGGAAAAATTAAGGACACTAACTCATTATTGGCAGAACTGTGAATTGATTCAACCATTTTGGTGAACAATCTGGGAATTATGCTCAAAGAGTTATTAAACTGCCTATATTCTTTGACCCAACAATACCACTATTAGATCTATGTCCAAAGATGATTAGGGAAAGAGGAAAAGAACTTATATGTTCTAAAATGCTTATAGCAGCTCTCTTTGTGCTGGCAAAAAAACCTAGAAATTGCAGAGATGTCAATCAATTAAAGAATGTCTAAACAAGTTGTGGTATATGATTAATATGGAATACTACTGTAGTATAAGAAATAATAAAGTCAATAATCTTAGAAAAGGAAGGAAAGATTTGCCCAAAATAATGAAGAGTAAAATGAACAGAATCAAGAGAACACTGTATACAGTAACAGCAATATTGTTTTAAGAATGACTTTGAGTGAAAAAAAAATTTCTAAATACATAAATTAACTACAAAGAACATATGAAGAAAGATGCTATCTGCATCCAGAAAAATAACTGATAAATAGAAGTATTTATAGAATAATTTTACATATATATGTTACATATATAGCAAGTTGTACATAGTAGATTTGCAGTTCCATATGCAATCATCTTTTTGTGGTGCTTTATTACAGAAATGCTTATTTTATTCCATAAATTAAAAAAAATACTACTACTACAAATACTACACATGCAATATAGACATATAATTCAGTGAAAGCCTACTAAACTTCTGTAATTTAATTGTTTTACAATGGCTCTAATAACTGATATCATTGATCAAATACACATTTAAAATTTGCAGTAAATTTAAACTAGATTATTTCCTTCAAATGCTTACTTCTTTCATACCCACCTTACCTGCTTAAGGATTTCAGCTGCCATTTCTGATGAACAGTCAAATATCACATAGAACTCATTTCCTTTCTTCATTTCCTTCAGTAAAGGCTTGGCATCTTTATTCCCAGAGGGCAGTTGGCGGATTTTTATTTTAATGTTGTATTTGGAAGGAGCTTTGATCAGCTCTTGCAGACGAATTAGACCTAGAAAATGACATATAATCATGCAACCAAAACCTTTGATGAATATTTACTGCAATTTCATCAGCTATGTCATTTCAATATATGTCAGGCTGCCACTGTTTAAATTTTATACATTTGACTCCTAATTTTGTCAACTTGCTTCCCTTGTAAAAATGCAAAAACATTAACATCTTAATATGCTTGCATTGAAAATATTATATATTTTTATCCTCGTTTTGTAAATTGGAAATTGAGACTTGTGGTGGTAACTGATTCAAGTTGTTACTCAGCTAGCAAATATTGAAGCTAGCTAACAGTGAATAATATTACATCCAGTAAAGAAAATGTTAACAAATTATATTTATTGTTAAAAGTTCTTTCTATAAGGTTGGTTCTTAGCTTCACTTACATTTCTACCCATAGTATTTACCCCCTGAAAAATATGTTTCTATATATTCTAATTCCTCTCAGCATAAAAACATCTAATACAGAAGAGTGAAGACTTTTTTTAAATCTTTTTTTTCTTAGAACTAATTCCACCGGAAAAAATTGAACATCTACTTAGTAATTCAAATGCAAAAGTATATATGCCAAAAAAAAAAGGAAGAAAGAAAGAAAGAAAGAAAGAAAGAAAGAAAG
>JAJPUD010008118.1:53730-94821 GCA_023553655.1 Myrmecobius fasciatus | reverse complement strand
TTTTTTTTTTTTTTTTTTTGTGCTAAGGCAATTGGGGTTAAGTGACTTGCCCAGGGTCACACAGCTGGGAAGTGTTAAGTGTCTGAGTTCACATTTGAACTCAGGTCCTCCTGACGTCAGGGCTGATAGTCTATCCCCTGCACCACCTAGCTAATCCCAAAGATTGTACTTTTAATACTAGTTGTAAGACCATGAACAATTCATCCAATCTGTGAGCTTTGGTTTCATTTTCTGAAAAATGAAAATAATTTCTCCTCTTACCAATCAATCCTCCACACAGCTGCCAAAACCAACCACCTAAGGCACAGATAGGTCTGATCACGTCATTCTCCCACTCAAAAATCTTCAGTGGTTACCCTCTTGTCTTTAGGATAAAACATAAATTCCATATTATTCTCCTCAATGCTCTTTATGTTTCAGTTAAATAGCACTATTGTTCCTCTAAATCAGTGTGCTACCTCCCACTTTCAGCATTTGCACAGACCGTCCTCCTTGCCAAACAAATCCTCCCTCTTCTTTTCTATTTAGAATATTTGTCATTCTTCTAGACCTCGCTCAGATGCCATCATGTCTATGTAGTTTTTTCCTGATACACATGTCTGAGAGTGCTCTCTCTCTTCAAATATTCATGGTTTCTCATTTATCCCTATAACTCCCTTTCTTGTATAATACTTATGTGTATAAATGCAGTGTTATTGCTAAAAGCAGAATATAGTTAAAGGAATGAACTGTTGGGCTTTCTTTGTATGTAACTAATACCTAGCAAAGGATCTTTCACATAGTATTTAATAAAGATTGATGAAATTTGGTTGCCAAAATAGGAAGATCCAAAAAGCCTAGAAAATATTTCAGTTATGAATCACCCAATGGCAACCAAGAATAACACTAACTGGAGAATATACTTTCACTTGCCAATCATTAAGGAGTCTGATGGCAAAGATTATGAGTGGTATTGCTGTATGTCACAGTCAAAAGTAATGAAAGAGGAGAAGAACCTGGTTTTCCTCTGAGTGTTTTTAAATGAACCAGAAGGCAGATCACAAATAAGACACAAAATCAAATTGGGGTAGCTAGGTGGTGCTTGGTTTAGAGCCCTGGTCTTGGAGTCAGGAAGATGACTTTGAATTTTCTTCAGACACTTACTGTTTGTGTGACTCTTAGTAGCCATCCAACCTCTCCTTACCTCAGTTTCCCCATCAGTTTTTAAGATTGGGATAATAATAGAATCTACCATCAGGTTAGTTGTGAAGACAACTGACTTTATATATATATATGTACACACATATATATATAATTAACATAACTTTGCAAATCTTAAAGTGCTATATAAATAGTAGCTATTATTATTTAAGAAATCAATGTCATCATCTATGACAAAGGAACTATCATACTGTCATTATCATAGGGATCTTAGTGATGTCTAGGCATTCATCTTTAATTTACAGATGAGAAAATATTTAAAAAGATCCACTGACTTGCATGAGGTCATACAATTAGTGATCTTGTACTAAATATAATTGTTTAACATTAATTGAAAAATTGATAAATATTTCAGTATACAAAGAACAAAAAAGGAATATATATGAAATGGTGAATTTCTATTATGTCTAGATAGCTTATAAAACAAATATTAAATTTAACAAAGTTGTACCAAATTATCTCCTTTGTATCCTCTTCTGAATTTTGTTTTTCCCCCTTATGGATTTTAAAAATGTTTTATGATACTCTTTTTTTTAAACTTTTGTATCTTTGTCTTCTTTGACTAATTCACCCCAACTATAGCCCCTGGTAAGATGGAAACTTCCCCTCATGGTAGAACATTATGATGTCTGAAAATTCTTTGTTTCATCTTACACATCTACCACATCACCTCTCTGTCAAGAGGTGGAAGAAATGTTCTAAACTGAGTTATTTTAATTCTTAATTTGTTTATCTTTCTACTTCATTGGGCTACAGAAAGGGATTCTTTCCTTACTCTTTTCACCTCAGATTCCATACCTACAGATTTATATAAATTCTTGAGTAGGTCTTATATCATTCTTTGAGAAGCTCAAAAATTTCTGAGTGGTTGTATACCTAAGTAGCAAAAAACTTAAAATTAGGTATTCTTAGTTCTACCAGTAATAATCTTGGGAAAGTTTCTTAATTGGTTTCATGATTTTGTTCTCTCATGTATAAAAAGAGAAACACAATATCTGCCAGAAGCATAGCATGGCTTAACAAAAGACTTAAATATGGAATATAGAACATTAAAAGTTTTAAGTGCTACATAAATGATTTAAATCCACGTATAGCTCCCTGCCAGCTAGTGATAAACATTTTTCAACAATCATATAATCTATGAGTTCAATTTTAAGGCTATGGGGTTATAGCTATGAAATGACTCCATTTAGAGGAAGCCCAAAATAGAATAATTATCTAAGTATTTATTGAACAGAATTGCATTATCCTAATGAATAAGTTATACTGTGGATTTGTTGGCTAAGTTATTACTGTGACCTTAACTGATCCTGCTGTTTCATAACATTTAATATTATAGGAAAATTTTAAAACTTAAATAAACAAATAAAAACACAGTTTTCATTACTGAGGCAGTGCAGTATTGTAAAAACAAATAAACAACAACATTAAAGCTGAAGTCAGGAGCATCTAAGTTCATATCCTATCTCTAAGCAACTACTTAACTTCTCTGAGCTTTAGAGTCAACATCTGTAACATGGACATGATGATAACTTTTAGTATATACCTAGCTCAGAGGGTTATTGGTTATTGTGAATACAGCACCTCCTTTGGGCTTACTCTCTCAATGTCTACTTGAGATTGGGAACTCAGGGTTTTCTCATTTAATAACCCTCTAGGACTAGAGTATTATAACATGCTAACTCACAGGGTCCCCCAATATTAATCAGTTCATAGCAATTAGCTTTTACAAAGATACAGCAAGGACAAAAATACCAGAACATTCCCCCAAATGGGATATGAGTTGTGGGGGTGTTGTTTCATTATTCCTTGGGGCTAGTAGACATAAATGTTTGATACAAAAGATTCCCTCCTAATATTGGCCACATTCTTATTTTTATTCTTGCATGCACATAAATTCCCTGATAGAATAGGCTCAAACTGGAAATAGAAAGGTATACAAATATATATCTAGTGACTCATGTTCTTGGGAATTTTTTTTTCCCCTTGTGGAGTTCCGACTGAATTAATTTTTGAGTATTATATGGTGAAATGGCTAATGGGTTAGCCCACCAGTCCACCACTGGGCAGAGTCAGGAAGACTCTCAGAACTGGCTTATCACCAAATTCTGCTGCTGTGGCTATCTTCTCTGGTGGAGGGAAACTCTGGGGAGGGGGCAAATAAATGAGATAAAAGTACAGTGGGATAAATTAACCACATGACAATATTATTTCTTTGAGTGTCTGTTGCATATATAGCACTGTATAAGACACCATGGAGGACTATTAAAAAAGCATATAGTTTCCTTTCCTTGAAAGTTAATAATCAGTAACTTTGCAAAACAATTAGATAACAATGTAAGATAATATAATTTAGTACAATAACTATTTGTAAAATAGATGGATATAGGCTATATTAGAATTCATCAATCAGCTCATTTTGTTTTTACCTTCTTCCATTTATAAATCTGACTTTTTAATTAAACATTTCAATTTTATATCAAATCACAACTTTCCATCACTTCCACCAATGAATTCCTCTGTTCCTAAGGTTTACTACAGATTAAGAGTTGTCTTATCTCAATTCATATTTCACTGCCATAAAGCAATCCTTTAATTCTTTCAAACCTTTTCATATTTCCTCAAAGCTCCCTTGTGTTCTCCTCCCATCTTCTCAGCTATGAATATTGTTTCATTTTTTTTGCTGAGGCAATTGGGGTTCAGTGACTTGCCCAGGGTCATACAGGTGGGAAGTGTTAAGTGACTGAGACCAGATTTGAACTCAGGTCCTCCTGACTTCAGGCCTGGTGCTCTATCCACTACACCAACTAGCTGCCCCTATTGTTTCATATTTTACAGAAAAAAATGTGATCATTTGCCAAGAATCTCTTTTTTCCCCCTCATCTCATATCACTCAGATGCCTTCTGCTACTGTCTCTTTCACCTGTGCCTCAGATGAAGAGGTGACCTGAAGCAAACCCCTCAACATGAAATGGTCTCATTCCATCCTATCCTTCCAGCAGATTACCCCCTTCATTATGCTCCATCTCTTCAATCTTTCCTTATTTACTAACTTTCTACTTACTAGCTACAAATATGTCTATGTGTTATCATTCCCAAAACAAAACCCCTTACTTGATCCATTTATCCCTACAAATTACTCTCTCATATCATTTCCCTTTTATGGTCAAACTCTTTGAGTAGGCCATTTATAATTGATATTTCTGCTTTCTTTCCTCTACTCTCATCTTAATTCTCTGTTGTCTGTTTTTTTGACCTGCATTTGCAATCAGGTACACTGTACAATATACAGTACAATTAGGTGCTAGATGAATAAAAGCAAAAAAAAAAATCAAAAACAAAAACTAAGCATCTTCAATAGCTCCCCAGTCATTTTCAGTTTTGATCCCAAGTTGCTTCCTTTTTTTTTTTTTTGGAAAGTTTTAAAATAATCTTTTTAGTCCATCTTGGCAGTTTTATTAAATAGAGTTCCTAAAATTGTTTGAAAGGTATTCAGATGAGCAATTCATGGAGTTGATAAGAATTAAAGAAATAAGTGGTATTGAAAGGAGAGTTTTGAACTCAGGGCTTTAATGGGAAGAATCTGAATCAGGTTGGAGGGGTAGGGAGTGGGGAGCAATATTTCACAGATTTTCTATTTTGTCAGCTGGGCATTCTGACTGGTGTTTGGCTCTCAAAAGAACTGAAGTTTCCTGAACCTATGAGCTTTTTAGATCTGATAACCTAGTAGCAGCACATCCCAGCTGAAGACCAGCAGATGGTAGCAAAGATTAGAAATATCTCAATAATGTAGCTGTATAGCAGTTCAAGATCAAAAGATGGCAGAAGAGAGCCATAGAAGCTTATTGAATATCTCTAGCTGAGAGAAAAGTGCTAACATCATCAGAGGACATCAGCAGCTCTGGAGCATCAAAAGCATGGTTTGTCCTGCCCATATTGTTCTCTGATCACAAGAGCTCCCCATATGTGTGCCCTCTCTATTCATGTTACCTAGTCACATGTATTTCTTATCTCTTACACTGATAATATGGTAACTTGTGGTAACATTTATCACTGTGATCTTATCAAATTTTGCTTTCAAATGTATTTTACTTTGAACTAATGTGTCTTTTAGTTGGTCTAGTAAAAGAAAAACATTGGAATTGGCTTGTGAGAAAAACTTTCAAGTAATTAGTGCCCACAAAGCATCTTGAATTCGAGGAACAGCTTTCAAGGGGTTAATTTGTATGGTGTTTTACAAATAAAATGAAAGAGTTGAACTAAATAATCCCTAAAATTTTTTCCAGCTATCACAATTTGGTTCTAGGCCTTGAGAATTTTTTTTTTCTGATCCTTGACAGAAATGACATCTGTATTTCTTTATAGAAGCAAATAAAGAATTTGGCAGTATTGGCTTCATCATATAACCAAAGGCAATAAAACACATCATTTCATGGAACATTTGGTCATTTTGCCTTACAGTACTCATGATGAGAATAAGAAAAAATCACCATGAAGATATTTGTAGTTTATTGGCTATTAGCTGTTATAGAGGAGAAAGCTAGTGAAATTCTATGAAGAACTTGACAAGATTCTTTAGGTCAAGTCTCTCTTTCTCCTCCATCCTCCTTCTCTTCTTCTTCTTCCTCCTCTTCTCCTCCCTTCTCCCTTCCTTCTTCCCCCTCCCTTCCTCCCCTCTTTCTTCCCTGTCTTCTTCTTCTTCTTTCTCTGTCTCTCTGTAGTTCTGTATATGTGTTGTATGTGTACATATATTAATACTTAGTGGCTTCAGAATACAGGAAAGGGAAACTAAAAAATGGAAAATATATTTAAGGATTAAAAAAAATCCAACCTTTACTTGAAGACCTTTAATGAAGAGGAAATCCTTGTTACCCAAGAAATTGGCAGTTAGTTCATTAATTAATTAATTAATTTTATTAAAGCTTTTTATTTTCAGCATTCACCCTTGAAAAACCTTATGTTCCAAATTTTTTCCTCCCTTCCTCCACCCTCTCCCCTAGATGACAGGTAATCCAATTTATGATGAACATGTGCAATTCTTCTATACATATTTCCAAAAATAACATGTTTCACAAGAAAAATTAGATCAAAAAGGAAAAAAATGAGAAAAAACCAAAATGCAAGTAAACAACAACAAAAAGAGTGAAAATACTATGTTGTGATCCATATTCAGTTACCATCTGGTTGCAGATGGTTCTCTTCATCACAAGACCATTGGAACTAGCTTGAATCATTTTATTGTTGAAGACATGTCCATCAGAATTGATCATCATATAGTCTAGTTGTTGCCGTGTATAATGATCTCCTGGTTCTGCTCATTTCACTTCTCATCAGTTCTCTCCAGGCTCTCTGAAAATATCCTGCTGATCATTTCTTATAGAAGAAGGTTATTCCATAACTTTCATATACCATAATTTATTCAGCCATTCTCCAACTGATAGGTATCCATCCACTCACGTTCCAGTTTCTTGCCACTACAAAAGGGAGCAGTTAGTTTATAATAAAACTCCCTGACATTTGGAAAGGAAGTTTTTAATAGTTATTATAAACCTTACTTGGATAGGGTAACACACAGAGAATTTGAATCTCACAGTAGCTTTCTTTGGATAGCAGAGTAGGGAGTCTACTGAAGTCCTTCACAAGTTGAGGTTGTGTTTTTTGATTGTCAATCAGAGATTCTATAGTTTTGGGCACTAGGAGAGGAAGAAATGGAGATTATTTTTAGGATAGGCATAGAGTACCCATTAACTTTAGCTTTCACTTTCAAGAAATTTATAAATAGTAGAAATTGGAGTTAGTTTTCTTTCAATTGCTAGGGAAGAAGAGAGATTGAACATGGTTTCTGTGACTCTTCCCATAGGTAAGATGCTGTAAGCAAGAAGTCTGGTATCTGATCGTTATTCCTTGTAACCAAGGATCACTGGATCCTTGAAGTAAGAGCTTGGTAATGAAGGTTCTGATCCTGTGGGTGAGGAACTTCATAACTGGGATTTTACTTCTAGAGATGAGAACATCTGGTATCTGAACTTGGAGATCTGGTTTAGATCCTAGAGAGGAAAGTGGAAATCTCTAAAGTTTTGATTTTTGTCTGGGTCCTATGCAGTAACAGAACTTTTGACCTCATCTCAGCATGGTAGTAATAGGTAGTGATGATTCAGTGAGTTAGAGTAACAGTAGATTCTAGGACATTAAATTGCAGGGATGAGGCTAAGGGGGCTTCTTATAGCATAAGAAAATAGAAGTCTGGTTCCCCTGGTGATAGTTGACTTCAGCAGTTTTCTCTCTGGGACATCTCACTCTTCTTTGCTGTATTTTTCTCTAACCACTTCTTCAATAATATCCTCTAGAACTTTTTGTGAGGAGATGAAGTCAATTTCATCAGCCTCTAAGTTTACAGACTTCAAAAAGGAAAACTGGGACCTTCTCCCAGAGAAGAACCTTTGACTTTCTCCAATGCTAAAAGGATCTATTTCTAAATTTCTCAATAGTGTCTCAATGAACACACCCAATTTTTTCAAGAACCAAGTGTACCTGGGCTAGGAGTCTTGAACTTATCAAAAGTAGCTTGATTCTCTCTTACCATCTTCTGATTTGTCTTGACTATCAACTCCTTGTTAGAAATTTGTATTCTCTCCTTTCCATTTCAAGGATCATTCTACTTGATAGAGGAAACAAAGTAAAAGTTGAGCCACGTTACTGTTCCTCGATAGTTAAAATCCTAGTCACTTTAAAATTAGTCAATGAACATTTATTAAGTCCCTAATATGTTCCAGACATTGGGCTAAACATTTGAAATACACATATGAAAAAGAATAATAATCCCCCTCCTTAAGAAGTTTACACTCTAGAGACAGCTAGGTGGCGAAGTGGATAGAGCACCAGTCTTGAAGTCAGGAGAAGCTGAGTTCAAATCTGGTCTCAGACACTTAACATTCCCTAGCTGTGTGACCCTGGGCAAGTCACTTAATCCCAATTGCCTCAGCAAAAAAAAAAAAGAAGAAGAAGAAGAAGAAGCTTATACTCTGATGGGAAGAAACACAAAGGGAAGCTGATGGTACTAGGTGCCAAGGCATGATGAAATAGTCCATAGGAGTGTAATTGGGTGGTAAATGAAAGGACAGTTGACATAGGAACCCATCTTAAATGGAAATCTGAGGAAGGGGCTTTTACTCTTCAATTAAAGGAAGGGGCTTCAGGGGAAGAATGTATTGTTAAAATAGTCATTTTATGCCTTCTTTCATCTTCTCCCCTTCATATAGCTGTAAAAATACAAATCTTTTTTCTTATCTTTCTTTGCTATCTTCAATTCATTTTGCATTTTAGCATTCAAGACATTAATTTTATAGGATTAAGTCAAGCTTTTACATTCATGTTCTGTTACCTGCTTATTTCCCCCCAATCTGTTCTATATGTACTTTTTAAGAATAAATCTAAGTTGGTTGATAAGCAGTCATATCTCTTTGAATCAATGCTACTTATTACTACCATACTGAGATGGACATTCATATTGGTCTCTTTAGGCATATTTCCTTTTTGCTCCTCCTTAGAATTATCTCTGTTTTTCTGAATTTCATTCTTGAGATCTCCCCATATCTCCTGACATGTCTTCCCATGGGTTTCTACCTATCCCTTCACAGAGCCCTTTAAAATTTCCTCCCCAGGCTGAGTTTACTTCAGGACTAAGCTCACTGTGAGGTACTTTCTTTCCCTCAAAATGCCTTTCTTCTAAAGGTGCCATTTCCCTCACTCTAGCTAACTTTAGTCAGCCTAACCTGCTAGACAATAGTTTTCTCTCACATCATGGAGTATTTCCTTTCGCCTCTTTAATTGTGAGTTCCCCTGGGGAACTTGTCTTTTTCCTCTTCTAACTATATGCTCTCCCAACTCTATTTCATGTTTATCATTCCTGGTGTCTGTTGTATTCCTTCATTTTGTCTGTGGCCTTTTCCCCTAAGTGACTCTGACTTCTGACAAGAAGAGTGGCCATTGAGGATTCTTCCTGACCGAGTCTCAACCTGGTTCTCTCCTAAATCATATCATCATGAGGCAGAGTGCTGTCCAGGACTGTTCCAAAGGAGGGCACTCCCTTTAATAGTTTTATTAACAGCATCCACCTTGGACATCCTGCTGTTTGCTCTCCACTTTCCTCCCTACTCTGGTTGTCCAAAGAAGAACAAATTGAATCAGACAACTGGGACTGGATGACTTGTTCAGGATTACACAGCTAGCAAATGTCTGAGGACTCAGGTCTTTCTGACTTTGGGGCTGTTGCTCTGTTCACTGGGCCACCTATTTGCCCCACTAATACACTGCTAGTGGAGTTGTGAGCTGATGCAATTATTCTGGAGAGCAGTTTGGAACTATGTCCAAAGGACTATAAAACTGCATACCCTCTGATCCAGCAATACCACTGATAGGTCTATATCCCAAAGATGTTAAAAAAAAAAAAGAGGTGGAGCAGAGAAAGGATCTCCAAAAATACTTATAGCAGCTCTTTTTGTGGTGGCTAAGAATTGCAAATCAAAGAGATATTTATCAATTGGGGAATGGCTAAACATGCTGTCGCATATGATTATAATGTGCTATTATTATTGTGCTATAAGAAATGACAATCAGGATGTTTTCAGAAAAATCTGAAAAAACATGTATGAACTGATACAAAGTCAACAGAACCAGAATAATGTCATAAACAGTAACAACAATATTGTTTGATGAATAATTGTGAATAATTTAGCTATTTTTTGCAATACAGAGATCCAAGATAATCTCAAAGGTCTAATAATGAATCATACTATCCACCTCATAGTATGAGGAATCATACTACTCCTCCCCGTAGTTGTATGCCAACTACGTCACCTTTTATCTTCTCTGTCACAAATTCTAGAAAGGCGTTGTTAGTTCCCCTTAGGCTGGAACCATTTCCAGTCCAATAACTTAATTGATTAGAATCAGATTCAAAATAAAATCCTCCTTGTTGGTTCTACAAATTTTAAGGCAAAATAAGAAATTGCTAGCTTTTCTGACTTTGGCAGAAAGTAAATTTCTGCAGATGGCTAGATTATTGAAATTTCCTATTGCAGCCATATCAACATGTCTTCCAGCCTTGTAATTTGTTTCCTGATACCCAGATTTATTTCCTTTTTTTTTTTTTGCTCAGGTGGTCTGATAATATTTCCTATTGTCCAACTAATGACTATTGTACACTTATTGTTGAGGCAGTGACATTGTTGGATGGGCAGTCTATTGAATTGGTCCATCATTATACGTATTTTGGACAGAAATTGATGATGGGCAATGACCTGGGTCCAGAATTGGGAAATAACTTTCAATGATTTCAAGCTGTTTCTTGTCACAAAAGTCATCTTTTTCAAGAACCCTAATATTTACTGGATGATGTCAAATAGCTGTGAATCACTGAATGTAACAATATCAAAAAACTAAAAATTTTAGGTGACCCAACGAGCAATAGAAAGATATCTGAGAAATGTAAATAATGCATAGTGTATTACCTATGATGAAAATATATGACATAGAGTAAAAGACGTCATCCAAGAAATGAACTCCAGAAAGGATTATTGTCCAGTCACATTGTGAGAGCAATAGATGATAGAAGGGCAACCTGAACTCTGTACTTTTCAGAATGTAATGTTAAAAGACCTAGGGCAAGGCCATTATCACCTTGGGACGCTTTCTATGAAAGATTACTTGATAATATGGACAAGAAATGTGTAAGATGAAAAGGCTACTTTATTATTATACATTTTATTTTATTATATTATTATACATTTTGGGGGGTTTTATGTAGAGTCTGTGTGTGTGTATAAATGCACATACATGCATATAAGCACATGTACACACTCCTGCCAGATTTCTGATGTTTTGACTTCTATCACTATTTGCCATTAAAAAAAAAACAAACAAAAATTAAATGGGGTTTGATTCTTTTTATGGCTTTGATACAGAACTTATTTTTCTGTATAAATGTTTTCTCTAATGGATTTCAATACTCTCCAATACCCTTTTAAGACTAGGTTTTCTGTCAAAGACATTTTTCCTCTTTGTGTAAGGGAATTGCCGATGCCAAATTGTTTCCTGATATAGTGGAAAGAGACTTTGTAGTTAGAGGACTTTGTGTCAATTCTGGCTCTGCTACTTCCTACCTGTGTGACCCTAGGTATGTCACTTACTATCTCTGAGTTTCATCTCCTCTTCCATAAAATAAGACAATTACCCTGAACAACTTCTGAGGTTCCCTTCTGGCTTGAAATCTGTGAGCCTTATAATTCTTTCCTTTGACTCCCCAAGAGCCCCTAACCTGGAAGCCTATGTCTCTCCCTCTCTTTACTAAGTGAGTAGTTTAAAAAAAGACATATGCTATATGTTTTTAAAAAAAAAAGAAGAGAAAAAATGAATTTAGTGAAATCCTACTAATACACTTAGTCTTATTATATTATATGCAATATTCCATGCTTATAGTCTCCCATTTCTGCTAAGAAGAGAGGGAGGTACATTTTCTTAATCCCTTTTCTTTCTCTGCAACATCCCCACTTTAACCTGCTTTTTCTGGGTAATATCCAGCATGCCAGCCCTATCTTTTCCCACACATCCCTATCAAAACATGACTGCCCTCAGTCCTATTCCCACAGGCATTCAGAAAGCTCTCCTTACCTTTACTCAGCCACTCACAAGGCTTTGTCTTAACAAGAGCACACAAAGAAGCTAGTGGGGGATTGGATTATTGAGGTACCCCATATTAGCACTGTCCCCAGCTTGTCAACATTTCTTTTCAAAATACAAATACAAGTAGAAATGCCTTAGCCTTTGGTTCTGGAGAAGTTAGCTTGTATCAGAAAGGAGTTATTTCTCTTAGGTAACTCATTCAGTTAAATGTGGTGAAACCATTTTACCTGTGCCTCCAATCTATTGCATTTAGCTCAGAGCTGGCATGTTAAAAGTCTAGACATCAGATCCCTGGCAGAGAGATTTCTTTCAGAACCTGTCTTTCCAAACCAGCTTCCAACATTCCTGGCTGAGATGAAAGATAATGACATTTCTGTAGCACTGATCAGTAACATTCTGAAAATGAATTCAGGTTGGAAATTCATTTCCATAAGCTTTTCTCTAGCTAGCTCTTATTCTGAAATTGGGTTTTCCTCTTGAATTATAGCCTGATTGAGGGTAAGCAGACAGTTGGTGACAATATTAAATCAAAATGGTGAAAACAGACCCCTGGCCAAATTCCCATTTAGATCACATCTCTCTCTCTCTCTCCCTCCCAGTGACTGGGGTGACACACAATTAAAGGGATGTATTCAGGAAACTTTAAATGTTACTCTAGAGAAATTGGACGTACTACCAAAATCTGCTCTTTGGGAGCCCCAGTCAGAGGCTAAGAAAGAAAATGATGTTTGGTGACTAAATTAAAACTGGTTCTGAGGCCAGCAAACAGCAGCAGCAGCTGTGGCAGCTCTAGGATAAGGCCTCTAGGATAAGTATCAGGCGGCTTGGACTCTGCCCAAAGGTTCCATGAATCAAACAATTGGAGCCATCCCCTGGAGGATTCCCACGGAGTACAGGGCTCTTCCATGGGGCTGTGCACTGCATAGTCTGCATCCCTCCCACAAGTCCCAGGCTGAGGGCTTGTCATGTCTCCACTCACCAAGGCCCCTCCCTTTTGGCAGGGGGAGAAGACAGCTCTTGATGCTGGCTAGCATCAAGAGAACAAAGGAGCTGTTATTTTTGGTGGCTATGCAGCTTAAATGGGTGGGAAAACATGACTGCTTTAGAAAACTCACCGGCCAAGGAGGAGGATCATTTTTAGTTCTCCACTTCCATCTTTCCACTCTCTCTCCTGGCCCAGAGCAGGAGACTATGACATCCCTAAGGAGAGGTAAGACAAACATTTGGAGAGCAGATGTGTCAGACAATATAGGATACACCACTTTGCCATACAACATTGGATCCAGCCGTTCATCTAAGAGAGGTTCCAGTGGAAGACATGCGACATTCATTAGGGAATGGCTAGATATACTGGAAAGATCATGGGATTTGGAGTCGAAAAACCCTTTCTGCTACTTACTACACATGTAAATTTGGGGAAATGACATCTCTGGGCCTCAGTTTCCTAATCTGTAAAATTAATCTCTAATGTCCCTTCTAATTCTAAATCTACATTCCTCTGACTATTTTATTGATGCTTTTTTGGCCTTAATATCATATTAATTTTGGGACATTTCCCTCTTCCTCACCATCCTGTTAACAAAAACTTAAAAAGGAAAAAACAATTTAGTAAAACCAATCAAATATATTGACTGAATTTGACAACATATGTGTTATTCCAGACCCATAGTTGCTGGGACAATTAGATGGAGCAGTGAATAGAGGACTGGACCTTGGGGTCAGGAAGACTTGAGTTCAGTACTACCCTGGGTAAGTCACTGTTGATATTAATTCTCTTCACATCATTTAATCCTTTTGCCTCAGCTTTCTCATTTGTAAAAGGAGCTGGAGAAAGGAACAAAAAAAACCAGTCCAATATCTTTGTCAAGAAAACCTAAAATGAGAGAGTTGGAGACTTTGAAAACATTTCAACAACAACAACAACAAAATTATTGCACTTCTCCTTGGAAGAAAGGGAGATGCATTTTCTTTTTTTTTTTTGTTAAAGCTTTTTATTTGTATAACATATGTATGGGTAGTTCCCCAACATTGATCTTTACAAAGCTTTCCATTACAAATTTTACCCCCAGTCCCCTCCCCTCCCCTAGATGGCAGGAAGTCCACTACATGCTAATAATGTTGAAATGCTTGAGAAGTTATGCAAGAAAAATCCTATCTACAAGAAAAAAAAAAAGAATCAGAGAAAGGCAACACAATGCAAACAAATGTCAGTAGAGATCATGAAAATGTTATGTTGTAGTCCATATTTCATTTCCCTCTCTCTGGGTGTATATGGTTTTCTTCAGTGAACAACTGGGACTGGTTTGAGACAATTCTTCGTTGCAGAGAGCCATGTCCATCAGAATTGATCATCATGTAATGCTGTTGTTGCTGTGTATGATGATCTCCTGGTTCTGCTCGTTTCACTCAGCATCAGTTCATGCAAGTCTCTCCAGGCCTCTCTGAAATCGTCCTGCTGGTCATTTCTTACAGAGCAATAATATTCCATAACATTCATATACCATAATTTATTCAGCCACTCTCCAATTGATGGGCATCCCTTCAGTTTCCAGTTTCTAGCCACCACAAAAAGGGCCGCCACAAACATTCTTGCACATGTGGGTCCCTTTCCCTCCTCTAAGATCTCTTTGGGATATAGGCCCAGTAGAAACACTGCTGGGTCAAAGGGTATGCACAGTTTGACAACTTTTTGGGCTTAGTTCCAAGTTGCTCTCCAGAATGGTTGGATCCGTTCACAGTTCCACCAACAATGTATCAGTGTCCCAGTTTTCCCACATCCCCTCCAACATTCATCGTTATCTTTTCCTGTCATTTTAGCCAATCTGACAGGTGTGTAGTGGTATCTCAGAGTTGTCTTAATTTGCATTTCTCTGATCAATAGTGATTTGGAGCAACTTTTCATATGACTAGAGATGGTTTTAATTTCATCATCTGAAAATTGTCTGTTCATATCCCTTGACCACTTATCTATTGAAGAGTGGCTTGAATTTTTATATATATGAGACAATTCTCTATAAATTTTAGAAATGAGGCCTTTATCAGAACCATTAAATGTAAAGATGATTTCCCAATTTGATGCTTCCCTCCTAATCTTGTCTGCATTTGTTTTGTTTGTACAGAAACTTTTTAACTTAAAATAATCAAAATTATCCATCTGGTGTTCAATTAGGAGTTCCAGGTCTTCTTTGGACATAAATTTATTCCCTCTCCACAGGTCTGAGAGATAAATTATATTACGTTCCTCTAACTTGCTTACAAAGTCCCTCTTTATATCTAGATCATGAACCCATTTAGATCTTATCTTGGTATGTGGTGTTAGGTATGGATCAAGCCCTAATTTCTTCCACACTAGTTTCCAATTTTCCCAGCAGTTTTTGCCAAATAGTGAGTATTTATCCCAAAAGCTGGGGTCTTTGGGTTTATCGAACACTAGATTGTTAAGGTTATTGCCTAGGTTGTCCTGATAACCTATCCTGTGCCACTGATCGACTGCTCTATTTCTTAGCCAGTACCAAACGGTTTTGATGACCGCTGCTTTATAATATAGTTTTAGATCTGGTACAGCAAGGCCACCTTCATCTGCCTTTTTTTTCATTAATCCCCTTGAAATCCTTGACCTTTTGTTCTTCCAAATGAACTTTGCTACTATTTTTTCTAGATCTGTAAAATAATTTCTTGGGAGTTTGATTGGTATGGCACTAAATAAGTAGATTAGTTTGGGTAGAATTGTCATTTTTATTATGTTCGCTCTGCCTACCCATGAGCACTTAATATTTTTCCAATTGATTAGGTCTGATTTTATTTGTGTGGAAAGTGTTTTGTAATTTAGTTCGTATAGTTTCTGACTTTTCCTTGGCAGATAGATTCCCAAATATTTTATCCTATCATCTGCTATTTGGAATGGAATTTCTTTTTGTATCTCCTGCTGCTGAACTTTGTTGGTAATATATAAAAATGCTGATGATTTATGTGGATTAATTTTGAATCCTGCAACTTTGCTAAAGTTGTGAATTGTTTCTAGTAGTTTTTTAGTTGAGTCTCTAGGGTTCTCTAAGTATACCATCATGTCATCTGCAAAGAGTGATAATTTGGTTTCTTCATTACCTACTCTGATTCCTTTTATCTCTTTTTCTTCTCTTATTGCTAAAGCTAACATTTCTAATACAATATTAAATAGTAATGGTGACAGTGGGCAGCCTTGTTTCACTCCTGATCTTATGGGGAATGGTTTTAGTTTGTCTCCATTACATATGATGCTTGCTGATGGTTTTAAATAGATGCTGCTGATCATTTTAAGGAAAAGCCCATTTATTCCTATACTCTCTAGTGTTTTTAATAGGAAAGGGTGTTGGATTTTATCAAATGCTTTTTCTGCATCTATTGAGATAATCATATGGTTTTTGTTAATTTGGTTATTAATATAATTAATTATGCTGATAGTTTTCCTAATATTGAACCAGCCCTGCATCCCTGGTATAAATTCTACTTGGTCATAGTGTACTATCCTGGGGATGACTTTCTGTAATCTCATTGCTAATATCTTATTTAAAATTTTTGCATCAATATTCATTAGGGAAATTGGTCTATAGTTTTCTTTCTCAGTTTTTACCCTACCAGGTTTAGCTATCAGCACCATATCGGTCTCATAGAAGGATTCTGGCAGTATACCTTCTGTCCCTATTTTCTCAAATAGTTTGTGTAGTATTGGAATCAATTGTTCTTTGAATGTTTGGTAGAATTCACATGTAAATCCATCTGGCCCTGGAGATTTTTTCTTAGGGAGTTGGTTAATGGCTTGTTCTATTTCTTTTTCTGATATGGGGCTATTTAAATAATTTATATCCTCTTCTGTTAACCTGGGCAATCTATATTTTTGTAGATATTCCTCCATTTCATTTAGATTATCAAACTTACTGGCATAAAGTTGGGCAAAATAACTCCTAATTATTGCTCTAATTTCCTCTTCATTGGAGGAAAGTTGGGAGATGCATTTTCTCGGTCCTTCTCAAACTCCAAGATTGGTCATGAAAACTACACTGTACTTGGTTTTATTTAAAACATTTTCTTGCTATTTAGATTGATAAAGTTATTATATAGGTGGTTTTCTCTTGTAAAGTAGGATCTACCTAATATTTCCATTTGCATCCTAAGTGCTTAACTCAGTGCTTTGAATATAGTAAGTACTTAATAAATGTTTTTTCCAATTCATTTATTAATTCTTGGTTCTCTTCCTTTCTCTGCATCAGTTCATGTCTTCCCATGTTTCTTTACATTTTTTATAATCACCATTTCTAATACAATTGTAATATTGCATCATATTTCTGTCCCATGGTTTGTTTAACTATTCCTTGGGAATCTTGTTTCCAAATCTGTGCTACCAGAAAAAGTGAGATAAAGAACATTTTGAAATATATGGAAATTTTCTGTTCTTGATTCATTAGGGACATATTCCTAGCAGTGAAATCTCAAGTTCAAAGAATATGAATGCTTTGGTCACTTAAGAAAAACCCCATATAATTCCAATTTGTTTTCCAGAATAGTTGGACCAATTCACGACTTCACCAACAATGCATCTGTTGGCTCCAACCTTTACTATTTACATCTTTTATCATCATTGCCAAATTGCTGAGAATGAGGTGAAACCTTAGAGAATTTAGGCTTGCATTATTCTTCTCATTAGTGGCTTACAGCATTCTTTTATAAGGTAATTAATAGTTTATAATTCTTTTTTTCAGAACTTTATACTTATATTCTTTGACCATTTGTCCACTGGGAAATAGCTGATGATGATCTCAAACATTTACAGTCATTCTCCTGATATTGTGACTATAACACTTTCATCAGAGATTTCTGGTACAAAGATTTTTTTCCAGGCAAAATTTTCCCTTCTTATTTTCACTACATTAATTTTGTTTGTTCAAAACCCTTTCAATTTTATGCAATCAAAAATTTTTTTTTGAAATCCCTCCCTTTCCCCTTTTTCTCTCAGAAATTCTTTTTGAAGCCACAGATATAAGAGCTATCTCCATTAACATTCTTCACTTTTTATGGGTTTTTTCTTTCTAACCATGTAGCAAATTCTCTCCCAATAAAGATCAGCACCTCCTTTTAATATCTAGTCTTCAAGAACCATATAGTATACTAAGAGATTCAGAGTTCTACCCAGGGCTACACAGTCTGTATGAGTCAGAGACAGAACTTGAACTCAGAGCTTTCTGACTCCCTGGCCTATGTTCTGCTGCCTTGAAAGTACCTTCTTTCACTTGTGTTTAATGAAAATGAATTGTGGTAGCCAGTTCCGTAGAAGAGAATAGTTGAGTAGATTTGGAATTTAATGAGGTCTCTTCTATCTCTGAATTTCTGTGGTTCTGTTTACAAGATGGACAAATTAAATACTAAAGTTAATGTATGAACAATGTCTGTGATAATTCAGAGAGAACAGAATGGTCTGGAGAAGTCATGGAAGCATTCACTGACCTTTAGATAGGCCTTAAATGATATCTCAGAGTAGTCCAGGTAGAGCAGAGATATTGAGGAATAAGTGTGAGCAAGGCCATGAATGAAAATGAAAATTATGTATTTGGAAGACAATGAGTATATAGTTTTTTGAACACCTATAGTGAAGGAGATACTACTTACTCATGAGACAGCCTAATCCACTTGAGGATAGAGTTCTAAAGAGAAGCAGTGTGTCATGGAAAATAGAATCCTGTACCTGAAATAGGGAACATTTGAGTTAAAATCTTGACCATTATACTTATTAGCTATGTGATGAGGGACAAGTTACTTAATCTCTCTGAAGAATTTTCATTTTTCTCATTGACAATCATACCTGTAATCATGACTATCTCCCCAGGGTATTGTAGGGACTTAAATAAGAAATATTGATGTAAAAACTTTAAACTTTTAAATCCTTAGGAATACCTTATGGTTAATCTACTTTGTATTTTATTTTCTGTTTATGTGTTTAATTCTTCTCTATCCAACAAGATGAGAGTCACTATGTGAGGTTTCTTACCTAGTCAGCACAGGATTGATTGTGTGGGAGGTGCTCAGTTGATGTCTGTTGCATTTTTTACATGGTGAGTTTAAACTAAGGCATTCATATCTCTCTTGCTCTGGGGCCTACCTACCTCACAGATCCCCCAAGTACTAAATCAATTTGGTGTTAAAAATTTTTCTCAGTAAGAGAATCCAATTTGTGGATTAGCCAGGACCCCTGCTTTCCTTCTTTCCTGCCTGTTACATTCCTTTGGACCATTTTACTGCATATCTGTGCATCTATCCTGAGGGTAGACCTTTGCCTCCTCCCCTCATCATCTCCTCGATAGAGATCTGAGTCTGAGTAAAAGGAGAGATGGTGGTGGTCTCAACACCTGCTAAGAAGCAATAACCTGAAAGTACAAAGGAATTTTGTGGCAAGCACAGAAACTGCTATTTACCACACTGCATGGAAGATTTCTAGGGATTTTTGCAGGCTCTGAACACAGCAGTAACTCAGTAAATGGTGCATGACTGGCTGACTGATTAACTCCTGATATCAGACACAGTTAAATCATATCTCCACATCCAAAACAAAGTAGAGAATTGGTCTAGTTTTCAGGTCACCCAACCCCAAGAAATTCACTAAGGGAAGTGATGTTAACTCCAAAATTTCTTAGAAATTTTCTTGAATTCCAAAAGTTGATTTTTGTTTGAATAAATGCTTAATTACTTCATTTAAAAAGTGATTGCAAACAACAAAGCATGCAGTTATAATACTGTTTTAGGGGGAATCCTGTGGGGTGGAGGGGATGGGACTATACCAATTTTTTTTGCCACTAATCATAAAAAAAGATGTGGGGAAGGGAACCAGGCACTATTTTCTGCTGGCATCCTGGAGAGGGAGAAAACAAAACCACAAGTATTCCCAAGAGCAGGTATCCTAATCTAAGTAGAAGTGTGCTAAAGCCAGGAGAGCCTTGAACTAAGGACCCCCAAAAGCCTTCCTAGGTGCTTTAAGGGATGACCCAACTACAGAGCAAAGGGAGGGAAATGGGAGGTTTACCTTCACTTGGAGAGGACCTGAGCCATCAGACTGGTCCTCATACAGGGCATCAAAAATGAAGCCCAACAGGTCATGAAAATACAGCAAGTAATGAAGTGGGAAGTTGTCTGGAATGAATTCACAGGCCCAGGCCATTTCCAGGTCAAGGGGCAAAGCTTTATTATAATGCCATAAGGCAGGCAAAGTTCCTAATGAACTCACAATTAGCAAGAAGGGTGCTTTTATTGGGAAAGGATGAAGGTCAAGGTATGTTAACTATGCTAATTGTGAACATCAGTAACTCAAATTGTGGTCATGGTCATCCAGTTTCTATAAGATGGGCCCAGGAGATGCCAGAAATAGCTTAATCTCCAGATTGTGTAAGGTGTCAGTGGGTTTCAGTACAGATTAGCTTTGTCTGTGCATGAAAATATCAGTACAAGATAATTCTAAAGGGTGAACTTGCTCCTCACTGGGGCCTATTCAAATATTGGGTTGCTACCAGGGTTGTGGTCTTTTGCTTGAGTCCATGCCCCCCTTTCAGCTAAATTAGTAGGCTTTAATCTAATCCACTGGAGATTTATAAAAACAAAAGAAAGGAGAAATTTTAAGCAAGTGGGTAAAAGAAGAAATAGAAAGTCAAAGAAAGTAGAAACCAGTTTTGTATTGACTTTATGAATAAGTATTTGAGAGTAAAGGGTTTAAAGTTTATAAAGAGGTCAGAAAAGGGTTTTATTCCATTGAGATAAGACAGATTTGAGTAAACTTTTAGATAAATGCCTGTTACCAATCTCAGATGATCAGTATCCTATGATGTTATAACATTTACTAATTGAATGTCATAGAATCTAAAATTTGAGGTGCAAGTAATTTATGGCCCTTGGAAGAAAAAATTGAGGTTTCAAATATTAGCATTTGAGTTTATAAACTCAAATTTGATTTGATTTTGTTCTGAAATTAAATTATGTAGTCTCATTTACATTGAGACTCCTACTAGGGCAATTGTGGTAAATTATAATTTATTGTAAAATATGTTTGACATTTGACAATAAGAACAACTTGAAAACTATGTGATTAGAAACCTGAATTAAAATCTAGTCTAAAAATTGTATTAGCTGAGTTATCTTCAGCAAATTACTCTATCTGTTTGCTCAGTTTCTTCATGCATACAATGGAATTACAATGGCACATACTTCCCAGGGTTGTTATGAGGATAAAATATATAATAATTGTGAAGTGCTTAACACAGTGCCTGGCACATGGTAAGCACTATGTGAATGTTAACTGTTTTTCTTATGGACACATATTTTTTGTTTTTAGTTTTTTTTTCAATCTTTCTCATTTTAAAGTCTTTTTTGAGTTCTATTAAATTCTTTCTGGGGAGGTAACCATTCTTTAGGGTAGAAGAGGCTTTTTTTTTTAACATCACTGTCCTCCTCTGAAGATGAAATTCACTCTTCCCTATTCCCACAGTAAGTTCCTATGGTTGGGCTTTTTCTTCTTTGCCTGTTCATTTTTTTTTTAAATGAGAACTATTAGGGTAAGTACCTCTAATGTAATCTAAAGGGTTGGGGGGTGAGGTAGAGGGAAGAAAATGGTGCCTCTGGCTTCACTTCAGCTTTCCTCTATGACTTGGAACCCCAAACCAAAAATTCCACCCTCCTGCATGTGTCCATAGCCAGCAGCATTCCTGCCCTACTGGGTGTTCTGGTTCCTTTTTACCCAAGACTTGTTTCTGCAGCACAGCTGGACCGTGTTCCTAAGAAGCCAAGATTCACCTCAATCTTCCTGGATTCAGACTCTCAATTCCCCATGCTGTCGGGACGGTGAAAGTTCCTGTGGATTGGGCTGAGGCTGCCTCCAAACCCTACTAGCCCCAGGACTTCCTATTATTTTTTTTGGAGTTAGCCTGGAAGTGTATACATTTTACACTGGTTCAACCTCCATTCTGGGGTCTTTCTTTGTGTCTTCTGAGGTTGTTCTAGGAGGATCCCTGTTCTTATGGAGTCTTAAAACTCAAGCCTTATTTTTTTTTTCACTAGTGTATGTTCTCCCTGAGGCACATTTTTTTTTGTTTGTGGAGAAAATCTGAAGACCTTGGAATTTTCTGATCTATTCCACCCCCAGAATCATCCTATATATTATGTATATACCACACACACACGTACACATACACACATATATTTAATGGATAAAGTTTGAGGCTTTTAGTTGGGCAGGGTCATGTGGTCTTATTAACCCTGTTGTCAGCATGTTGTAAATTTCTAAAGTTCTGAAGTTTAAGAAACTAAAGCCACTCCCAGCCAAACTAGGGCTCCTACAAGTTTGCTTATAGTAAAGACTGAGTTTTATTTAACACATTAACTTGGTTATCACTTTAAAAAATCCTTACAAAATTATACAGGGGATAGCTAGTTGGTATAGTGGATAGAGCATCAGGCTTGACATCAGGAGGACTTGAGTTCAAATCTGGCCTAACCCTAACTGTGTGACCCTGGTCAAGTCACTTAACCCCAATTCTCAGAAAAAACAATTTTACTTGTTAATAAGTAGCATGTATTAAAATTATATCTTTGAACCAACTGAATAACATTAGATCTTAGTTTCAAAGACTTCACTTTGCTTCAAGGGTTAACAGGCAATACAAAAATTGGAAGCTTGCTGTAGTCAGCCTTTTTTCTGGGATTTGTATTCTCACTGTGTGTAAAAATCCAGAAAGTAATTACTCTTATAAACGAAGGGATAAATACAATGTTCTTAAATGTGCTCATTGTTAACCATTCTCACGTGAGAAAAATAATACCCTAGCCATAAGCTGTGATTGGTGTGAATTATTTGCTATATGGGGCAAACTGTCATGGGAACATAGTTTGATATTGTTCTGAATTTGATTTCAGATATGATTGTTTGAATTGCTATTAAGTCTCTAGTCCTCTGCTCACTAAATGAATGTGTCCTCAATCACACTGAGATCTGTTAAAAAATCAAGGTCTTTCACTACATCTAGAACCATCTCTAGTTATCTTGATTTATATCTGGCCACTGGGCCCAGATGACTCTGGAGGACAAAGTGGGGCAGGTGACCTTCCCAAGACTTCCCTCACTTAAATCTAATCACTTACATGTGAGGGTATCACCTCCCTGATATCGTGGTCTTCCCTTCTAGAATTAAGGACAAACAACAACAAAAAAATACTACTATTCAAGGAAATGACATGTTCTGCTCAAATGGAGTGTGGTCTAAGAGCTGTTTAAGTGGATATTTGGGAAAGTTGAGGGGATGATCTTGCATAGGCAAAGAGAGTTTCCCATTGTGCTACTTTCTTCTGAACAGGAAAATTTCCCACCTGGTTAATTCTGAGCCTAGCTATGATGTACTATGAATAATGTGGAACTAAACCATACAATTGTTAGTTAACTATGACTTGTCCCTAGAACCAAACAGAGCAAAGGGATTTCTCACTTCCACCCTCATTAGGGCTTAAGTCAAGTCAGACTGTGGCCTCGAAAAGCCAATTTTGATATTATCATAACCATATCCTCTTTTTCTTTTTTCTTTCTTTCTTTCTTTCTTTTTTAACTTTCATAGCAAATTTTTATAGCCAAGGCAGGTGAATTGTGGAAGTTTTGTCATTGCAATATTGAATACTAACGAATAAATTACTAATAATAATATAAATAAATTTTATAAATTATATCTATAATAGAAATAAATAAAATCTGACTTACTCTAATAGAATGCAAGTAGGAAAGAATCTGAATTTCTGGGGGAAATTCTGCTTCATATCCTGAGCAACTAAGTAAATGAATTCTTAGGCTTGTCAAGCCCTTGCTAATAGTTCTGTATTCATGGATGAAATTAGGCCCTGAAAGTATCCCATCCTTTCAGGATAATATGAGGATAACATATGTGTGTGTATACATACATACACCCCTCACAATGTACATACACACACATTTTATATATGAGGAATAGGATAAACATGTAAAAGTGTTTGGAGGGGTAAATATTAAAGAAACAATAAGATTAATATGTTGGAAATCTGAGAACTAGGACATGTGAGCAATTGGCTTTTAAATATTCCAAATGGAAAGTATAGGCTTTGAGTATGTATAGGAATAAGTTCTAAATAAAACAGTATTGAGGGTTTTAAATGTAAAATTGCTGCATATGTATCAGGGAAGGATTGGGAAGGCATTTCTTCTATGATCTTCAGGTTCCAGGTCACTTGCAGAGATTCTCTGGCTAATGCTGCTAAAACCTGCTAGTTATTAAGACTTTGCATAATTTATTCAATTGTAATAAAACCTAATTAGATTGATCTTTCAGTAATTAGCTTATGTGGTAAAAATCCATTCAGACCTTATGGATCTAATCCTATTCTTGAAAGGGATCTATGAGGTACTGACTTAGAAAATGAGTACTTTAATCTATGCCAAGGTAGGAACCAAGCCTCTGAACTGCATATTTGCTGGTCATGGTTTGCCCTTAGTATTTATACACAGGCACTTTGCGTGGTCCCTAGCTGCTCTTATGGCAACAGAAATTGGGATATTTCAGTTGAAGGATGATACAAGTCCAATAGTGGCACTGTGCTATGAGTATGACTAACACCACTGGGGGTCGAGGTGGGGAGGGGGTTATTACTGAAATTTGTGCTGGCAGTCCTAATGATCCTGGTTTTTTCCAGTATTGCTTGTTTTCCAGAAAAGGACTAGGCCAGGAAGTCTGCAGGGAAAGGACTAGGGTCTCATTCCCTTGTCCTTAGTAGTCATTCCATGACAATGACAGTCCTATGCTGTCATTTCATGTCCTTACCTCTAATTTCATTTCCCCATAATGCAAAAAAAAGGGTGGAGCTGAGAGATGCTAGCCCATCACCTTTTATAAATGTACAATTGTCAGGATTGTCTTTCCCTAATTATAAAATTCATCTATAAAAACAGCTATGAAGTCTAGTCACTCTTAATACTAACTAAGCTTTCAGTTTTTTCTATCTGAATTTGCTTTATTATTGAGGGCAGGCCCAAACAAAAAAAAATTTTTAGAACCTTAGAGGCAATATGCTCTGACTTGATTGATTTATAACTAGTTGGTGACAGAGCCAGGACTAATACTGGGTAATTAAAACAAAACAAAATATACATTTAAAAACCAGAATATACAGGGTCTTGAAGCAGGTTCAATGTGCCTAAGGAAATCTGGAGCCTTGAGTTCCAAAATTCTGTTTAGGTAAGATAAGGTCTACTGCTATTGTCTCTACTTCCTCTAATCCTTCCTAACTTCTGCCATTTATCATGGTCCTCCATTATCCCTTTTCAATTATAGTCCCCACCAAGAATGTTAGAAGGAAAACAAATTTTTTAACTTGGGTGTAGATTTTCTTTGTTTCCACAGTTTAGAACATGGATTTTCTTATTGTCTCATCTCCTGTTTCCACTATCACCACTCCCCTGCCCCCCAATCATCCATTACCAAAGTGCAGAGACTTTTTGACAGTTCTGAGTACATGTACCTGGGATTGGGTTGTAAATGTGAGAAGAGACAGGAAAGTACATTATGTCTTATCTTTGCTTTTCATTGCTAAATAGCTTTCAATGTATCTAGATTACAACATACCTTGTAGGACTCCAGGTGCAGTCATTATTATCCAGCAAAGTAAAAGAAAAAAAAATCAGACAATTTCCCAAAGAAGTAGTAGGAGAGGTTCACAGGCTGATTTCAACCACAGCAGGGGAGTCTGAAGTCAATAAGTTCTGACATCATCTGAAGCTAGCAGGGTCCTGAGGAGGAAGTGCCCTGGGCTAGGGCTTTGTCTGCTCAAGGATAATGAGCTGGTTCTCCCTTTGCACCACAGAATATGAAATTTTTCTGGTTCTCACTTGGGAAGTGCTTTTTTCCAGCGAAGAAGCTGGAAGGAGCCTTCTCTTGATCTCGCCTTATGCTCAGGCAGCAATGAAGAAAGAGACATGGTCCTCCTAAAACTATGTCCTTGATTTTACAGGAAGGAAAATTACAGGTTCCACATCACATACATGACTTAGTTCTACCCCTTTAGATAGCTAGAGTATGTGTTGTTACACTGGAGTAATGGGCAGAGTAAATGTAATTTCTGTCCCTCAAGTCCACTGGTATGGGACTCTTTCCTTATTGGCGGTGATGAATGCCCTGCCTTCAATGAGGGATAGGAAAAGAGACAAGGGATCTCTAACCTTCTTTAGTCTTCTTGCTTTGGATGCTTTTGGCTTCCAGCTTTGAGAAAGAGAATGGAAGAAGTCAACCCCGTTTTAGGTTGCTGAAGGAAAAGATTCTGGGATGATATAAGAGAAGCCAGCAGCCTCCATCATGGCCCAATCTCCAGTTTGCTAGAGGCTTTTGGAGACGGGGTTGAGATCTATAATGCTCTCTTGATTGAGCTGACTCATCTTTTCCAACTGGGAGAGCTCATTCACTCTGTATTGCCTGGTATATATTCTCCTATGTATTTATATGCATGCATACATGCACACATATATAAATACATACATATATTCATATCTATGTCTATTTGAAAGATAAGCAAAATTGATTGTTCATCCAATTGTGTATTATAGTCATAGTCTAGTTAATATGTTCCCTATCCATTTAGTTTTTACTATATGGATAGTTTAGACCAAATTCTTTTGAATGATAAAATCATTCAAATATCTCTAAAAAACTCCATTCCAATGAAATAAGGATGTCATCCCAACATAGAGTCCCTTATCACCTTTTGGAAAACCAAATTTTACTTAAGAACTGCAAAAGACCTCCTCCAAAGTGGTGGTAAATAGTTTTATTGAGTATATCTCCTTGTTTTCTACCTCATTTCATACCAATTGCCAGTTGTGCAAATTATCTCTGTTGTATCTTTTTTTCCCTGAGGCAATTGGGATTAAGTGACTTGTTCAGGGTCACACAGCTAGGAAGTGTTAAGTATCTGAGGCCAGATTTGAACTCAGGTCCTCCTGACTTCAGGGCTGGTTCTCTATCCACTGCACCAACTAGCTACCCCCATGTTGTTATATCTTTTAAGTGATGTTGTATAATTTTTTTTACATACAAAAGAAGGATACCTTATTGTAGGAGAGCTTTGAAGGCAAAGTTTTGTTTTAGAAAATCAAATATTTTCTTATCACCAATAAATGACAAGAGCACTGAAATTTTGTACTTTCTATATCTTTCAATTATGTTATATAAGGATGCTTTGTATTATGGGTTTGTTTGCAAAAAGACTGCTTTTTCTTTTCTAAAACTTTCATTGAGTGTCTTGAACGTTATTTTTATAAAGATTTTGGGAGATGGAAAAGTGGACATATTGATTGGTATTAATTGATGCTCAGGTGGTCATATTTTGTTAATAACAAAGGCCAAGATTTTTCCTACACATTGAGTATCTTCCCTAACTTTGCATAACTTGAGATCTGATAGGGATAATAGATAGCACCTACCTCTGAGGGTTGTTACGAGAATCAAAAGAAATAATATTTGTAAAGTGTTTTAAAAATGTTAGAGTAATAAATAAAGGCTAGTCAACCCCCAATATCCTTCAATATTATATATCTAGGATTCACATAAGATGAGACCATTAGAGATGATCTACTAGATTATCTATTTTCAAGGTGAATGCAATTATGCATATATATGATTGAATATATATAAATACACACATATAAGTATACATATATACATATATAGTGTTAAATATATATGTGGACAAAATACTCACTTGCTATTTATAATAAACATAAGGCCCAATTAGACACACATATGATAAACCAAACTTTCTTGTCCTCCTTCTAAGCCCTGTTCCTATACTTCAGTATGATAGGGCAGCTAGGTGGCTCCATAGATAGTGTTAGACCTAGAGCCAGGAAGACCTGACTTCAGATCTGGTCTCAGACACCAGCTATGTGATTCTGATAGGGTGCAACTACTAGGGTAGATGTGCAGTAACTTTAAGTCCACCTGGCCTTGGGAGTGCTGTAGCTCCACAGACAATGCTGACTGCCAGATAACAATCTCTTGGTCAGTAATATTAGAGTTTCTGGACAAATGATGAGGTACGTACCTGACTACTCCTCAATTTCACCTCTAAATCATAAAACTCAGTATTGAAGAGAATACCAGATCATTCCTCAACTCTACCTCTGTCATAAAATTAGCATATCAGCGACATGAAGCACCTGATCTCTCCATCTTTTTCCTATAAATTTATCTTCTTACTCCTGGTTCTTTGCTAAACTCTTTTGGAACTTAACCTGCTTCAACTGGTGTTACAATTATAATAAATTTTTCCCTTTGACTTGGAGATGGATTCAAGCCTGCAAATTCTTTTGAGATACTTCATGATACCAGTCTGAAACCCCAACCTTTTGGGGTCTCCTTTAAACCTCAATAATTCCAGGCAAGTCATTAAAGCTCTATCTGCCTTGGTTTCCTGTCCTATAAAATGGAGATAATAATAGAACCTGTCTCTCAGGATTGTTGTTAAGATACAATCAGCTATGTTTGTAAAGAATTTAGCATGGAGCCTGATACATTGTAAGTTCTATATAAATGCTAGTTATCATCATCATCATCATCATCATTATAGAAGTGACCCGATTTCTTTTTTTTTGGACCATATAAGATGAAATTTATTGGAGATAATGATCAATTGTTATCCTTTTTTTATTAAAAGCTTTTTATTTACAGAACATATGAGTGATTTTTCTACATTGACCTTTGCAAAACTTTTTTTTTGTTCCAAGCTTTTCCCCTCCTCCCTCCCACCCCCACCCCTAGATGACAGGTAATCTAATATATGCTAAATATGTTAAATAATATGACAAATCCAATATATGTATACATATCTATACAGTTATCTTACTGCACAAGAAACATCAGATCTAGAAAGAGAGAGAGAAAAAAAAACAACCTAAGAAGGAAAACAAAATGCAAGGAAATATTCACAGAAAGCGTTAAAATGCTATGTTGTGGTCCACACTCAGTTTCCTCAGGCCTCTCTCTGGATGTATATGACTATCTTCCTCACTGAACAATAGGAACTGGTTTGAATCACATCATTGTTGAAGAGACCCATGTCCATCAGAATTGATCATCATATAGTCTTATTGTTGCCGGGTATAATGTTCTCCTGGTTCTGCTGATTTCAATCAACATCAGTTCATGCAAGTCTCTCCAGGCCTCTCTGAAATCATCCTGCTGGTCGTTTCTTACAGAACAATAATATTCCATAATATTCATATACCATAATTTATTCAGCCATTCTCCAACTGATGGGCATCCTTTCAGTTTCCAGTTTCTTGCCATTACAAAAAGGGCTGCCACAAACATTTTTGCACATGTGGGAGTAACCCAATTTCTTAAAGACTAGTTCAGCAGAGCACAAGTTTTTGTCAGATCCTACCATGTTTCCAGGCTTTGACTATAGGATTGATGTCTGGCTGTGGTCCAAGGACTAGCTGGGCTAAGTTTGGAGTGGTTCCTGAAGAAGAAGTCGGCCTGGAGGGCATGAATGTTTTGGAGATTCAGTAACTCAAGAGAATATTTCTCAGACACAGAAGAAATTTATCTTTATTACTAAGCAGAATCTGAACTCTGTTGCAAAGTCACAGAGCTTTTGAAATATTGAAGTTCTGTCCTATATTGTAATTTCCTGAGTACATATTCTTGTCTCCCAAGAGAGACTATAAACACCCTGTGGGACAAGGTGGGGAGAAAGGAGGGAAACAATTTGGAACACAAGATTTTGCAAGGGTGAATGCTGAAAATGGTCTATGCATATATTTTGTAAATTAAAAGCTTTAAAAATAAAAATAAAACAGTCATTAATGCAAAAAAAAGGAAGACCTCAGACTTTTCTCTAATAAGATAAGGAATGTAAAATTAATGAGTCAAGACAATTCATCAAGTATTTATTAGGAACTTACTATGTGTCAGGCTTTGTGCAAGGTGCTAGAGAAACCAAGAAAGATCAAAGCAAAACAAAAAACTCAACTCCTTAAATGCATTTCAAGGAGCTTACAATCTAATGGGGAGGACAGGAAGCAAATAACTCTGTAAAAACAAGATACACTAGAGATGATTTCAAGGAAGAAGGCCCTAATATTAAGGAGGACAAGAAAAGGATTCTTCTATGAGTGAAATTTTAACTTAGACTTAAAGGAAAACAAAAAAGCCAGGAGAAAGATATGAGGATGAAGAGAATTCCAGGATGAAGAGATGATCTAGGGGACTGCTTGAAATGGGGAATGGAGTGTTGTTGCATGATAGGAACAACATGGAAGTCAGTGTCATTAAGAATTCATAGTCTGTCCTGGCTTATTTGGATAATTTTCTGTCCTAGATGACTGTGTGCTAGATCAAACATTTCTGAAAGTCCTTTACATTTCTATGATTTGAGGAATATATCCCATCTAGGATTCCCACTCTCTTTAGGTTTTTTAAGCAACTATACTGAGAGGAAGATTGTCATCCTGCTCCAAAACCTTATATTCCACTCTCCCACAGAATTAGATGTCTTATGTTCATCAGACCTGATTTTCTTTGACTCTGGACAGGGTGGAGCTCTAAAGGAGGAATGATACTATAATAGTCTGTGGTGTGTGTGTGTATTTGTATGTGTGCATACATGCACATCATAAATACACACATGAACACACACAATAACAGATGTTTATTCTGAAAAAGAAGAGACTTCATCTGCTTTAGATCTCAAGAAACAAAAACATAGCCATACTAATCTGTTACTAACATAAGAATCACTGATGAAGGAACACTCAGTTATTCACACAAAAAGGATATAAGGAGACATGTTTCTGTCTCACAGTCACCTTTGGGTAACAAGTTTTTTCCCCAGTTGTAGGAAATGAAGTTGCTCATCAAATTAACCACAGCTTGGCTCTATCCTGAATTATAAACTGCTTTGGAGTGACTTTGGGTAGGTAGGGGCTGTTCCATTTTATACTGAGATAGATAAAAGAAGCAGAAGTCTTTTACAAATGTGCTAAATCTAAAGTAAACAGACCCAGGAATGTGTGAATATTCCAATCAAGGAGGTCAGATAAGGATAAGTAAGAGGAAGTATAATGTCTGGTAAGAGGCGATGACTGTACTTAAGAGACTCCTCTGGTCATCTTTGTAGCTGTTGCTGTTTACTTGGTCCTGCTTTTTTTCCCTAGGGGAAAAGAATTAGTTTAAGAAGCCAGGATGGGAATCCTACACTTATCTTCTTGCTGGGTTCTCAAATATAGTCCACCTATTTCCCTCTCAGAAGATCCTCAGCAACCATTCCAGCTATGCTTAAATCATTATTCAAAAAAGCCCCTTCCATGGGTTTATTTTCAGCCTCTAATGTGAGAGTTGGTTATGGTATTAAAGGAGAAGAATACAAGGACAAAATTCCTATTAATGTGTCCCCGGTCTGGTTTCCCTTTCCCAAATTACATCTCCAAACTAAACTTGGCAATCCTCAGAGAATTCATGGTTGGGATAGACTCATTTTTTCCATGCATCAAAGAAAGAGTTTATAGTCTCTATAATGGAACTTATGTAAGAACTCTTCTATAACCCACTTTAGTAGGATATATTCACATCTCACTAAAGTTCTTCCTCTCCAATGAGATGAGTCAGTTTTGGAGTACTCCTCACATTCTACGCGTAAGATGCAAAGAAGCAAATGGATTCCTGAATCATCATTCAGTCGCCAGTGCTTAGATAGTCTATCCTCTCTCCCCTTTCTTCCAGACCCAATTTAGACTAGATAAATTCAAATTAACAAATGTTTACTAAATAATGGTCCCTGTGACTAAACAGTGTGATGTGGTAAGTAGAGAAGTTCTGAAACAGGAAGACTTGGGTCATGCCTCTGAAACACAGTGTTCATGTAATCATTGGAAAGTCATTTTACCTTTCAGTGCTCCAGGAAATTTCAATTTAGTGAATAGCTACCAATCTGTAGTAGTACAGGGAATTCCTCACCAGGAGTGACCTATACCAATAAAATTATAGGCCTTACTTTTTGTTTTTATTTTTTAAGTGCAATGCACTATGCTAGGCACTGAGATTCAAGGACACAGATAAAGCAGGTCTTGCTTTTGAAGATCTTACATTTTGTTAAGGGAAAATCAGTCGTGCAAAATGGCATCAGTCGTCGAGCAACTTGAAGTGAACAGTTTCACTGTGAACCTATCAATCAATTAATCAACAAGTATTTATCAAAATAATACCATGTGATAGTCACCAGGTCATAACTTGTTCATTTTGACCATGTAGACAGAGCATCAAAAAATTTGAAAATTTCCCATCATCACTGCTGAATCAGATAACTGTCTTATCACTGGCTCTTCCAGTGTTCAAAAGCACTCTAATAGGGCAGGTATGTAATTAAGTTCAGTGGGTTGCCTGAGAATCTTGGCAACTTGGAATAAAATGGGCAAAGTATAAAGAATTTTCCATCTTAATCTCTCAGAACTTGATCTCTAAATAGTCAGGGGAGTCAACTCCACATTTTTCAAGGCCAAAGTCTCCTAGAGAAGGATCTAAAATAGAAAATTGGTGAGACTGACATGGCTCTCCCTGTTCAGAAAGGTAACTATGTCCAATAGAGAAAGGTCATAAGACAGTCTTGAATTTTTTTAACAGCTGTAGAATATCTATTTATAGCCATGATGAAATGAAAATGTATTATGGAACTGAAGCTAGAAAATAGACCAGCAGCATAAATGTGCTGTGGCATAAAATTTGATGAGAATTTTTAAAAATCAAGGAGTGCTTGCTAAGTAATTTTTTAATCACTATCATTCATTTTATGAAAGGGGGAAAAGTTGGAGTGATGAAATCTTTCTGCCATCTTGGATTTTTTTGGACTTGGAGCTGGAGGTTGCCAGCTTTCTTATTTTACAGATGAGGAAACTGAGGCTAAAAAAAGCCAAGTGATTTGTCCAAGATCATATAGCTATTCATTCACTCAAAATTTGAAGCCAGGAAAACTGACTCTAAATACTACCTCTTTCCATTCTATCCACTCTTAATTTATCTTTCCACTTTTTCTTCCAGGAAAGAAGTTAAATCATTGTAGCCCTTGACACCCCAATATCTTTTTTTCCCCGACTGCTTGGTCAAGTAATATTTGGCGACATGTGCATAGAGTGGTGAAGAAACCTATCCAAGACCACTCTACTATCAGGATTGGCACCACAAACTCAGGAAGGTCTCTGTCAGCTTCAAGTCCAACACCCTTTCAGCTCCATCATACTACCTCTACATAATTTATCTATAGCCTGATATAGTAGGTTTATAGAATCTAACCACAATGTTTAGCAATGCTTCAGCAGTAGAAATGCCCTAAAACTGCTGGCTTGGGATACAGGGACATGCTTTCCTCTATCCCTAACAGGAAGTATTGATTTATTTTCTCATTTAAATCCAATTGAAAATCTTAAGGCACAAAGAACTAATTTATGATCATTTACATTTCAAAAATAAAACAAAATCAGATTTGAGCATTTCATTTATAGGAATTAAGGTGAGATTGGGGCTCTGATATTAAGAACTGATCAAAATTATGGGAGCACTGTAACATGTAATTAGTGCTGGCATTGGAGAAGCAGGACTGGCAGGGTATAGGAAAGAAAAGTCTTGGGGTTTTGTTCACTATTTTTTGTTGTTTTTGTCATCTCCTCAAAAAGAGACCCTGGAGTCATATGAGAATCTTAAAGTAAATAAGGACAGTCCTGGGCAGTAATAAGTCAAAGAGGACAGGGAGGGAGAACAGAAGAAAAAGAAAATGCACCAGTAGTAGAAGAAGCAGTTCTAATTGCCACTAACTCATCAAATTAAGGCTATTATTATGGGATGGGATTCGCCTGTAATGTATATGACAGTATGATTCAATGGTAGGGTAACTCCAGGTCACTCCATTAGATGATTAATGGCAAAATGGCTTGGAAGAGAGAATCCAAGTGGACTGGATTAGTTGGAAAAGCCTTCCTGAGAGACTAGATTTGAGTCAAATCTTGAAGACTGGTTAGGATGTAAATAGTTGAAAAGGACATTTCCATCTCAAGGATAAGGATGAATGAAATCTCAAAAGTGGCCGTGAAATTTGTACCTTCAGATAGAACTTAGAAGTGATTTTGGTGCATGTGGCAAGCAGCATTAAATGTGCCCTCAAATCAATTTATAACAGATTAATGAAGGTAACATAAGAAAGGAGAGGAAGTTTGACATAGAGGATAGAGAGCTGGATTCAGCATCAGGACTGAACTTCAGTTCAAGTCGCACCTCTGACACATACTAGATATATGAGACTGGATAAATTACTCAACCATTCAGTATGCCAGGCAATGTCTTTCCCCCCCCCCCAACATTCTTATCCCAGAAGCAGGGGTCTATGGGTTTATCAAACACTAGATTACAATAGTCATTGACTACTGTTTCTTGTGAACCTAACCTATTCCCCTGATTGACTACTCTATTTCTTAACCAGTATCAAATGATTTTGATGACCACTGCTTTATATTATAGTTTTAAGTTTGATGCAACTAGGCCGCCTTCATCTGCAGTTTTTTCCAGGAATATTCTAAGACATACTGTTGCACTATTAAAGTGTAGAGTTGGTACCTATCTTCTTTGAGAGAGGAAGTATGTCATTAAGAACACACTATCTTAATGATATCATAGATTCAATTAAAAAAAAATGAAGACAAATTTAATTGAATGGGAAGGGGAATTAGTTATCATAGCCTGAAAAGGATGCTACTAACAATGTAAGCTATCTTGTAGCTTCTTTTTTTTTAAATAGTGATTTCATTCTGATAACAAGATGGGAAGATGTTATTGATCAGCTATTCATGGAGTGCATAAATGCTTGACTTGGAAATGGAATAAATTTAAACACTGAATAATCTTTAAAAAATCAAACTTTGAAAATTTTTGCTCCTTCTAAATTTTTGTGCCTGGGGACAAAGCCCTAATAGTCCTGCCCTAGTTACAGCTCTGCCTTTGGAAAACAATGAGACTAGTCAGCTGGATCTGATGTATTTGTGTAAGGAAGCAGTGGGAAGCAAGTCAAAGAGGAATTAAAAGAAGTATTGAACACAGCTGAAAAAAGATTCCCTTGAGTAATTAAACAAAGAAATGAATGTATCTAAAATATCTCAGGAGAAAAAGATGACAAAACTTTGAAAAAAAAAATAGAAAATAGCTTAGATAAGATGAAACTATCATTGGATAAAGGCAGAATAAAAACAGTAAAAATAGAATGTCAGAGAATAGAGTTGAAATAGGAAAAACAAAACCCTCAAAATCAGGAAATAATAGTTGGAAAAAGATTTGAAAGCAAGGAAGATGGAGAGGATGGCTTTATCAGAAAGATTGGGAGGAAGCAGCTTGGCTTTAAGGGAGGCAATGAATTATAGTGGTTATATATATTATATATATATGTCAGGAGCCAGGATTCTAGTACTAGTTTAGTTACTAAATATCTGTGAAAGTTTGACCAAGTCACTTAATCTCATTAAATCTTAGATTCTACCTGTGCAAAATGATGGAGTTAAACTAGATGATGTCTAAGGTCTGACATCTTAGGTTTTGGAAATAAAAAACTAAGATCAGAGATAAAGGATCTTGATTGTCCAGCTAAATTTAGATGACTTTTTCTGTAAAAAATGGAGAACCATTAAAAATGGTTGAACAAGTTTTAGAAAAATGAATTTGAAAAAGTATGTCAGTTGAACTGGAAAGTAGAAGTTGGAATCAGGGAGATTAGTTAGGGAACCATTCTAATAGTCTAGGAATGACATAATGAGTGATTGGATATTGGAAGCTATTGGCTGTTGGATTGGAAAGAGAGGGATATATGTGAGACTTATTTCAAAGAAAGAGTTAACATAATTTGGTGACAAACAGACTATGAGTGACATAGGAAAGACTGAAAGAAGATAGAGTCAAAGGTGATTCCGATATCTTCTGTCAAAGTAAACTACTTAACATTTTGCAGCTGTCTTTGTTTTGGTTAGGCCAAAAATGTCACTTTAAACAGGGAGACACTTGGGATATCATAATCATGCAAATTTTGCTTCAATAGGGATATATGAATTTGCACTAGAATCATATCAATTCATGTCATTTTGCTGGAATAGGCTATATTATACTAGCCACGAGGGGAAAAGAGTTGCTGAGATATGAAAGGAATAAGATCATTTCAGATAAGTGGCCTAAAGAAGGTATAATTGTGAGTTCAGCTTATCAATTATGTTTAGGCATATTATAATGCATAATGTTATGTAGAGTACATCTCTCCTAAAGATTGTAAAACATTATTCCAACAATGACCTCAAGTAAGTACTATTAAATATCATGATAGAGACAATATTTTTGAAAGAGTTCATTATAATATAAATATATTTATTTCTTCCTTTCCTAAGAAGAATTTAAGAAATTATAATCCTGTTAGAAGGTATTTGTAGATTTGTATATGTATTTGAACCTCTTTTAAAGGAAACATTAACACCTTTTCTTTGGATTTTCTTGAGTAGCAATTTGCAAATTCTATTTATCTCAAGTCAAAGTTAACTGATTATGATGATTTCTTGCTTCTGTGAGAGAAGGTAGAAGGAAAAAGAACAGAATCAGGAAAGACTAATGGAGGAAAAAAGAGTAAGATGTAGATAAGATTCAAGAAAGAAAATGAGAAAATGTTAGACAAGGCAAAAAAAAAAAAAAAAAAAACCCAGAACCAACAAACTTTTTTTGTTTTAAGTGACTTGCCCAGGGTCACACAGCTAGGAAGTGTTAAGTGTCTGAGACCACATTTGAACTCAGGTCCTGATGACTTCAGGGCTGGTGCTCTATACACTACACCACCTAGCTTCCCCAATCAACAAACCTTTAAAAAGGCATCTTCTTGTGAGGAAATCCTGGAATCTTATTGGAAAATCAGGTAATATCAATGGAAGGAGAAACATAAGTGATTTTGTCATCAGAATATACTTCTCACTTGAACAAAAAGGAGAAATAGAAGAGCTGTTTGGGCAAAGAATCACAAGCCTATCATAGAACCATGATTACACAGTTATGGGAGACCTCAACTACATAGGCATATGGAACCCTCTTTATGCCCAAGTAGAGCATTTAAAAACTTCTTAACTTACCTTAATGATGATTTCATCTATCAAAAGGTAGAAGAACAAAAGGGGAAGAATTTAATTTTGAAGCTGATTCTCACTAACTGGGAGAAACTGATTATTGGAGTAGAAATGATAAAAACTTTGGTGGTGGAGTGCAGTGAATGCATTGTACTAAAATTTGTGAGAAAGAAAGGAAAGGAAGTCTAGTATAGTCAGATGTGGACTTTAGATTTTGGGAGAGTCGACTGAAAAGGGTTTGAAGGAAAGGTATGTAGAATATGAGACAAAATTATATTAAGGAAACAGTCACCTCTTATTCTCACTGTGAAGTACATACATTTATCTAATCCTTCACTGATGTTGTCCTAGATTGTGCCTCTTCCACCCTGAGAGGAGAACTCAAACTTAAAAAAAGAGAAAAGGCCAAAAACATATGAGAAAAACAAACAACAAATAGAATCTAACCACAAAAGTTATTATGGTCATAGGTCACACAAACTCAGAAAAGAACAATAATAGCAAAATGCTTATGGGCAAAATGCCTATGGGCAAAACCCTAAAGAAAAATACAAAGTGGTCTCAATTCCAGAAAGAACTCATGGAAGTGTCAAAGAAAAAAAAGAAGCTTAAAAATCATGTAAGAGAGGTAAAGGAAAAACTGAGAAAAGAAATGGGAATGATTCAAAAGACTTATGGGGAAAGAGTCAACAACTTGGAAAAAGAAAACAATAACTTGAAAAGTACAATTGGTCAAATGCAAAAACAGGTACAAAAATCCACTGAAGATATTTCTCAAAAAGTACAATTGGTTAAATGAAAAAAAAGGACAAACTCTAATTGAGGAAAACAATTCTTTAAAAGTTAAAATTGGTCAAGAGGAAGCCAGTGACTATGAGACATCAAGAATCCATCAAATTCAGAGGATTAAAAAAAGGAAGGAAATGTAAAATACTTCACAAGAAAAACAACTGACCTGGGAAATAGATTGAGGAGAATACAATGCAGAATCTACTGGATGGCTAAAAGCCATAATCAAAAGGAGGACCTGGACAGCATCTTTGAAGAAATTTTCAAGGAACACTGCCCTGGTATCCTATAATCAGAGGGCAAAATAGTCATTGAAAGAATCCACTGATCATCTCAGGAGAGAGATCACAAAATAAAAACACAAAGAAACATAGTCAAATTACAAAACTATTAGGTTAATGAAAATATATTGCAAATGATCAGAAACAATTCAAATATTGGGGAGGCAAAAATCAGGATTACATAGGACTTGGCAACTGTGATAATAAAGGATCTGAAGTTATGAAACATGATGTTCTGGAAGTCAAAGGAGCTAGCACTGCAAACAAGAACCTTTTATCCAGACCAATTAAACATAACACATCAAGGGAAAAGGTGGTCATTCAATGAAATAGAATTATTTTAAGGTTTTATAAGAAGATCAAAATTAAACCAAAAAAATTGTCCCTTATACAAAACCCAAGAGAAGTATGAACAAGTAAAAAGGGAAAAGAAAACACAAGGGATTCAGTAGAGCTAAACTGTTTACATCCCCACATGGGAAGATGATAATTATAATTCTTAAAAACTATATCACTAATAGTACACATAGATAGAGGGTACAGGCATAAAGTGAATTTGAGGGAATGACATAAAAATAATTAAAGGTATGAGAAAGAAGAGTACACTGGATACAGAAGGAAGGGAAAGTAGAATGGGATAAATTATTCCACTTGAAGAGGTATTCCTCCACTATTATACTGGAGAGGAAGATGGGAGGGTGGATGATGGATATTGCTTGAACCTTACTCATATTAGTAGTCATTCAGAGGTAATAATATACACAATCCAATCAATATAGAAATCTATCTTACCTGACAAGGTAGTTGGAGGGAAAGAGATTAAGTAAAGGGTGGGAGGACTGACAGAGGAGAGGGTAGATCGGGGGAGGTGGTAGACAGGAGCAAAACACTGCTGGGGAGGAAAACAGTGAAAGGAGAGAGAGTACAAACAGGATGGGAAATAGAAATTCACAGCTAGTAATAATAACTGTGAATATGAATGGGATTAATTGTCCCATAAAACAGAGGTAGATAGCAGAGCTGATCAAAACCCAGAATCTTATAATATTTTGTTTACAAGAAACACACATAAAATAGAGAGATACGTACAGAGTAAAGTTAAGGGCCTGGAGCAGAATCTATTATTTATCAGTTAGCTGAAGTAAAAAAAAAAAAAAGGCAGGGCTAGCAATCTTGATCTCAGACGAAGAAAAGGCAAAAATAGACCTAGTTAAAAGAGATAAAGAAACATATATGTATCAAGTGGTATATCATCCAAATTATTTTTTTTAAATCAATGAGCATATTTGTGAGAGTGGTTCAAGTTCTTCTATTTAAGATTGTCAAATATTTTCTTCATCAATCATTCTTTACTGTACCCTTTGTTTTTTTCTCTTTTTGATATTTAATATTTTTATTTTCCCCAGTTACATGTAAAACTTTGTTACATTTGTTTTTAAAACTTTAGTTCCAGATTCTCTCCCTTCTTCCCTGCCCCCTTCCCCTGCATTAAGAAGGCTCATGTGAAGTTATGCAAAACATTTCTATGAAAATCATGTTGTGAAAGAAAACATAAATCCTCCCCCTCAAAAAAAACCTTCCAGTAAAATAAAGTAAAAAAAAATAAAGGATAAGGGAGAAGTTAAGTAAGTTATAGAAGAAATAAACAGCAAAACTGTATTAATGTCCTCTTTCAAAACTTGATAAATCCAATCAAAAATAAATTAGAAGGAAATCAAAGTGATAAATAGAATATTAGAAAAGTTAGATAAAGCAGACCTTTGGAGAAAACTAAATGGAAACAGAAGGAATATGCAGCACATAGTACCTACACAAAAATTGACCATGTATTAAGACATAAAAACCTTAAAATCAAATAGAGAAAGGCAAAAATGTTAAATGTATTCTTTTTAGCTCATAATGCAATAAAATTATATTTAACAAAGGGCAGTGGAAAGATAGATTTAAAATTAATTGGAAACTAAATAATTCAATCCTAAAGAATAAATGGATTAAAGAACAAACCAAAGAAATAATTTATAATTTCATTAAAAAGAATGACAGCAATGAGACAACATGCCAACATTTATGGGATGCAACCAAAGCAATATTTAGGGGAAATTTTATTTTCCTAAATTCTTACATTAACAAACTAGAAAAAGAAGAGTTTGATGAATTGGGTTGCAACTTAAACAAGTAGAAAAGGAACAAATTAAAAATTCCTAATTGAGATTCAGATTGAACCAAATTAAAAATTTGCAATTAAGCACCCACAGATCAATGATGAGACTGATAATATTGAAAGTAAAAATAAAATAAAACAACAAAAAACTATTGAGCTATTAAACAAATTTAGGAATTGGTTTACAAAAAACAAACAAACAACATGATAGATAAACCACTGGTTAATTTGATTAAAGAAAAGAAAGAGGAAAATGAGATTATCAGCATCAAAAATGAAAAGAGTAAAATCACTGTCAATGAAGAAGAAATTAAATCAATCATTAGGAAATATTTTGCCCAGTTTTATACTAATAAAACTCATAACTTGATCAAAATAGATGAATCTTTATAAAAATATAAATTAAACCAGTTGAACAGATCAAGAAATAGAATGCCTAATAATCCCATTTTAGAAAAAAAAACTATTATTCTTTGCAGATCATATGATGAAATACTTGGAGAACCTTAGAGAATCAACTAAAAAATTACTTGAAATAATTAACAACTTTAGCACATAAACAACTTTATCTACATAAAGCATCTACATTTCTGTTTATGACTAATAAAGCGCAACAGTAAGAGACAGAAAGAGGAATTCCATATAAAATAACTGTAAACAATTCAAAATACTTGGAAGTCTACCTGCCAAGGCAAATCCAAGAACTACATGCATACAATTACAAAACCCCTTTAAGACAAATAAGTCAGATCTAAACAATTGGAAAAAATATCAATTCCTCA
>JAJPUD010008118.1:33404-53720 GCA_023553655.1 Myrmecobius fasciatus | reverse complement strand
AAAGCAGTGAACATCAAAACTATCTAGTATTGGCTAATAAATAGTGGTGAATCAGAAGAATAGATTAGGTGCACAAAACAGCTGTAAGTGATTATAGTAAGCTAGTGTGTGAAAAACTCTAAGGTAAGAAATCACTATTTGATAAAAGCTGCTGGGAGAATTATAAAACAATAGGGCAATTTAGGGATAGACCAACATCTCAGACCATAAATCAGGATAAGTCAAAAATGGTGCATGATTTACACATAAAGAGTGACACCACAAACAAATAGAAGAGCAAGGAATAGTCTACCTGTCAGGTCTTTGGAGAAGGGAAGAATTCATAAAGAATAAATAGAGAACATTACAAAGTGAAAAATAGACATTTTGATTATATTAAATTAAAAAGCTTTTATATAAACAAAATCAATTGCAGCCAAAATTAGAAGGAAGACATAAAGCTGAGAAACAGTTTTTACAGAAAGTATCTCTTGTAAAGGCCTATTTCTCAAATATATAGAGAACTGAGTCAAATTTATAAGAATACAAGCCATTGCTCAATTCATAAATGATCCAAGAATATGAACAGGCAGTTTTCCAATGAAGAAATGAAAGCTTGTCTATAGGCCTATGATGTAATGCTCTAAATCACTTTTGATTAAAGAAATGAAAATAAAAACAACTCTGAGATACCACTTCATACTTATCAGATTAGCTAATATGACAAATATTAAAATTGAAATGCTTGTGTATTGTTGGTAGAGTTGTGAACTGATCCAACCATTCTAGTGAGCAATTTAGAACTAAGTCCAAAGGACAACCAAATTATACATACCCTTTGATTCAACAAAACCACCATAAGGTCTATGTCTGAAAAATATAATAAAAAATACATGTGCAAAAATGTTTATAGCAGTCCCTTTTGTGGTGGCAAAATATTAGAAGTTGAGCAGATGCCTGTCAATTGAGGAATGCCTGAACAAACTGTAGTATATAAATGCAATGGAATACTATTGTATAGTAAGAAATGATGAACAAGCAGATTTCAGAAAAAAAAACTTTGGAAGATTTGTACAAATTGATGAAAAGTGAAATCAGGAAAACACTGTATACAGTATTAGCAACATTATGTGATGACCAATTATGAATAAATCAGCTCTTCTCAGTAACACAATGATCCAAGACAAGTACAAAGGATTCATAAAGGAAATTGCTGTCCATATTCAGATAAAGAACTGATGGAGTCTGCATGCAGATCAAAGCAAGTTTTTTTTTTTTCACTTTCTTCTTTTTTGTGTTTTTTTCCTTTTTGATCTGCTTTTTTTTCCTTCCTCAATTGCGACTAATATAGAAATACGTTTTACATGTTAGGACATATATAACATATATCAAATTTTTGGAAGGGAGGAGGAAGAAGAGAAATGTGGAACTCAAAATCATGTAAAAATGAATGCTAAAAATTGTTGTGGCATGTAATTGAGAAAAATGAAATACTATCAAAACAACATGTAACTGAGGAAAATAAAATATATAAAAACAAAGATAAGCCTCAATAAGGACAAATTTAAAGTCTTAAACTTGGCTTAAAGAATCAACTTCAAGGGTATAGAATAGGGGGCAGCTAGGTGGCGCAGTGGAGAGCACCAGCCCTGAAGTCAGAAGGACCTGAGTTCAAATCTGATTCAGACACTTAACACTTCCTAGCTGTGTAACCCTGGGCAAGTCACTTAACCCCAATTGCCTCAGCAAAATAAACAAATAAAGTATAGGATAGGATAAGCATGATATATAGTAGTTTGAAAAATCTGAGAGTTTTACTTGACTAAATTACATGTGACTAGATAGCAATTTGTTTGAAAAAAAAACTGGGAGTTTTAGTTGACTAAGTTACATTTGTAGTTATAGATAAGAAAGCTAATGTGCTCATGGACTACACTGAGAAGCAATGCTTTGGGAAGCAGGCCATGCACTGCCCTGGTTAAACACTGCTGGGCTATGATACTCATTTCTGGATGCCACAATTTAAGGAAGACATTGTTAGCTTGAGAACATCCAGAGGAGGGCAGCCAGGATAATAAAGGGCTTTGAGTCCAAGTCACATGAAGATCAAATGAAAAGATTGGGGGTATTTATAATAGGGAAGAGAAAACTGAGTTCAAAGATTTGAAGGGCTGTCACATTAGAGAAGTTAGAATCATTCTATTTAGCCCCAGAGGAGATAACCAAAACCTATGAATGAAACTTAGAGAGGAAAATTTCAACTTGATGTCAGGGAAGATAAAATAAAACAACAAACAATTACTTTAAGTACTGGAGCTGTTTCAAAGTGGAATGAACTGCTTGTGGAAGTACTGGTCTCTTCTCATTAGTCTTTAAGCAGAGGCTAACTGACCAATGGTGAGGATGATATCATAAGAATTCCTTCTAGGGAGAACTTGAACTGATTGGCTGCTGCATTTCTTTGAACCTCTCAGACTTGTCATTCTGTTCTTTTGAATATGAATGGACTTTCATCCAAAGTTGCTCTCCAAATTTGGACTGGATTTTTCTCGTTTCTGCTATCTAAATATGTCCATAAATGTAAATAGGCAGGTTTACTGCCTCATCCCTCCCTTGCACACAGCTAAGAGTCCTAACAGACAGAAACTTAGTGTGAGGTCCAGCTTGGTCAGCGACTTATTCTGAGCTTGAGGCAGGTCGTTTAATCTTCCCCCTTCAGTTTTCCTCAGCTGTCTGATAAAGGTCCCAAGAGCAGCTTACTTAGCAAAATTGTTGTTGCTAAGAATGAAATAAAAGGTTATTACAAAAGTCTGTAGTTCTAGAGTCTTTGAAAAATGCTGAGGACTGACAAAATAGCTATGCCAAGGTCATTTTGGTCCCTGCCTGATCATCTGTTCAGCAGGGTAGCTGGCTACAGAGAAAAAAGAAAGAATTTTTTTTTCAAAAGTGGTGGCATAAGGGAAGGGGCAGTTTTCTTAAACAACATATTCCAAACTGTAATTTTTCTTTTTTCATTCCCAAATTATCTAGAGAAAATATAATGGAAAACCTTTCTTCCAGGAAATGTATGCTCTTTCTTACCTCCCCCCTCCAATTTACTGTTTTATATGAAAATTCCTAAGGTAGGAGCTGGAGGAGGTAAAACATCAGCAATCAGTCAATCAATGGATATTTAGCACCTGCTATATTCAGGACACTGTGCTGAGCTCTGTAGAGTATATGAAAACCAACAATGTTGATAGACTTTTAACCTCCCTTGTCCTATAGGCATCTCTGAATAGACACTAACACTGCATTCACTTTTCCAAGTGCAGTATCACACACTGTTATATCACCAGAATCAAGTAAATCTTTTTTTTTAAATTAACGCTTTTTATTTGCAAAACATATGTATGGGTAATTATTCAACATTGACCCTTACAAAGCTTTCTGTTACAAATTCCCCCCCCCCCAGTTCCCAATCCTCCCCTAGATGGCAGGAAATCCACTACATATTAATTATGTTAAAATACTTGACAAATTGAATATATGTATGCATATTTCTACACTTAACTTGTGCAAGAAAAATCGTATCTATAAGAAAAACAAATCAGAGAAAGAAAACACAATGCAAGCAAACATCGATAGAGAACATGGAAATGTTATGTTGTGGTCCACATTTCATATCCCTCTCTCTGGGTGTATATGGCTTTCTTCACTGAACAATTGGAACTGGTTTGTAACGTTTCATTGTTGAAGAGAGCCATGTCCATCAGAATTAATCATCATATAGTATTGTTGTTGCCATGTATAATGATCTCCTGGTTCTACTCATTTCACTCAGCTTCAGTTCATGCAAGTCTCTCCAGGCCTCTCTGAAATCATCCTGTTGGTTGCTTCTTACAGAACAATAATATTCCATAACATTCATATACCATAATTTATTCAGCCATTCTCCAATTGAAGGGCATCCATTCAGTTTCCAGTTTCTAGCCACTACAAAAAAGGCTGCCACAAACATTCTTGCACATGTGGGGCCCTTTCCTTCCTTTAAGATCTCTTTGGAATATAGACCCAATAGAAACACTGCTGGGTCAAAGGGTATGCACAGTTTGATAACTTTTTGAGCATAGCTCCAAATTGCTCTCCAGAATGGTTGGATCTGTTCACAGTTCCACCAACAATTTTCAGGGTCCTAGTTTTCCCACATCCCCTCCAATATTCGTCATTATCTTTTCCTGTCATTTTAGCCAATCTGACAGGTCAGAATCAAGTAAATCTTGTGGATCCTTTCCACACAATTCCTTTTCTTTTCATAGTTCTTCTTTGCTATTTTGTAAAGCTGATTTTTGGACCCAAATATCAGAAATTATCTTTATTCATTTTCTATTTCATCTTATTTAATTTAACAACATTCCAGCTGGTCAAGATCTTTTAAAATCAACAACCAACAAGCACTTATTAAGTATCTTCAAGTGGCTGGAGCCTTGTGGGAGATACAAAGCCAATAATTAAACTTCTGCACATAAGAAGTTCATTTTATAGGGGGACAACATGTACACAACTAGATACAAAATAAACAAGGAGTGATTTTTTTGAGAGAGGTGATAGTGGATGGAAAAATCTGAAAAGACCTTATAAGAAGAAGTGCTATTTGAGTCAACTTTTGAGGGAAATTTAGGCATTTCAAGAGGCAGATATTATAGGAGAAGGTCTTTCAATTATGGGGTATAGCTTATGCAAAAGTAAGATTGTGAGAAATGAAATGTCATGGGTAAGGAGTGGTAAGAAGGTAAGTGTCTGACCATTGATGTTAGTAGGGGAGTAATATTTATTAAAGCTGGAATAGTAGATTGGTGGCAAATTGTGAAGGATTTTTTATAATTGCCATGAAGAGAAGTTTGTATTTGATTCTTGAAATGATATGGACCCAATTGAGTATTAGAATAATGTTGTTAGACCTGTGTTTTTGGAATATCATATTGGCAGCTATTTGGGGAATGGAACCTGACCTATGAAAAGTGGAAAAGGGGATGGATATGAGAAGTATAACAGAAGTAAAACTGACAAGATCTGGCAATTGTGGAACAATAGTATTATATTACCTTTATATACAATATTTTTTTTCAGCAATTGCTGAAATGATGGGCACTGATGGGATGGTTTCAAATAAACCTCAGAAGATTTTTAAGCTGATACAAAGTAAAGTGAACAGAACCAAGGGAATAATTGATACGATAATAGCAACGTTGTAAAGACAAAAAGCCATGAATAACTTAAGAACCATGATCAGTATAATCACTATTCCTATTCCTGAAGAACTGATGTCAAGGCATGCTATCTAATTCCTGGCAGAGAGGTACTGGACTTAAGATAAATCTATACACATTGTCAATATGGTAATTGATTTTTGTTGACTATGCATATTTGAGACTTTTTTTTCCAATCGGGAAAGGGAGAGAAAATAAATGCTTATCAATTAAAAATAAAATAAAATTTAAGGTATTAAAAAGACATCAATTGGAAAAAAAATTGAACAGAGTAAGTTTAAAGAGAACTTCCTATGTCATTGTAGCTTGATTTAAAGGTATGAAAAAAGACTTATCAAGGGATTAAAAACATTAAAAAGAGTAAGTCTAAGGAGACCTTTAGTTTGATATATATATTTATTAGTTTATACTTGTTGGGCCTAGGTTTTGAATTATTTTGAAGTTATCTGGTTATACTGTCACTTGGGCCACATCTTGGTTTTAAGATACTATGCTTTCAGATTAGGCAAGAAATCATTATCAAGCTCATTACTACATCATTTAAAGAATCTGCCTTTTTCTCTTTAACATTATGACCATATTTGTCTATTTCCAATCTTGTAGCACTTTTCCAATTTCCATTTCCCCTCTCAAGATTGTAGGAAATGATTTAGCAATTATACCAGACAGTTCTTTCAGTATCCCATAATGTATCAATTTAATTTGCATGAATAATAGAGTATGATATATGTGTAGAGTGCTTCTGATGATGTCTTTTGGTGTGAAAATATTAAAGATCCTACTTCCTGTTTCCAGAGAAGTCATGACATGCATTGGAAAGACTATGAAGCATGTATAGGTCTTCTATAACTAACTGGTTTCCCTCAGTTAATAATACAGTGAATAGGAAATTCTTTGAAGGAGATATTCAAAAAGGCCCATCAACTTTAGCCTCAGTGCTCTTGAGGGAACTCATTGACACCTTCATTTAGGGAGACCCACAAAAGGAGTAGAGCCCATATTCTTTAGGAGTTTGAAAGGTCTAAAGGGTGACTCACTATTGTAGTATTCCAGAGCTCAGATTTAAAGCCATTTGAGAAGCCAGAGATTCAAGAGATAACCTTTGTGAGTGGCCTTCAGAACTCCAGCCTAGCAGTAGTTGAAATAAAAACTCATCTGGAAGAATACTACCTGTGGTCTTGAGTTTAGTGGGACCAATGGTATGGAGGAATTTAGTTAAATTGAGACTACTCTCCCCAGAGACCAAAATGGTATAGGAAAGGGTTTGCCCTGGAATATTGGGGAAAATATTTCTACATTATTCTAACTATATTTTAGAAATGAATAGCTTTTGTAAAAGTTAATTAACTTTAATTTTTTTGGTCTGCACCCAGATATTTTATACTATCCTTTGTATCTCTTGACTCATGACTTTTTTCCCCATCATAAGTTTGTGTTTTGAGAGGCAGCATGACCTTGTAAATACAGTGTAAAAAGACTCAGATTCACATCCTGTCTCTGACACTTGTTCTCTAAGAGACAAGAGGAATTTGAATCTAGTTAATTATTCCAAACAATGGTGAAAATAGAAGTCTAGACCATGTGTTAACAGTAAAAAAAGAACCCCACAAATTTCTTGGGGTATTCTGAAGATGTAGCAGCTTGAATCTGAGAGAATTACTACAAATGTATGTTTCTGTCTCTTCACTTATTTTGCAGGTCAAGTAAAAGAGAAAAATAATCACAAAATTTTGAATCACAAACTCTAAAAGATTCTTAGAATTTATCTTGTCTAACTGAACAGAAATCTACAATGTATGCAGCCTTTGCTTGAAGACTTGTGGTAGGGCCTTGACTCCTTCCTGAGGCAGCCTATTCTATATTTGGACAGCTCCCATTTTTAGAGCTGAAATCTGCTTCCATACAACTTTTACCAAATTTACCCACTTCTGTCTTCTGGGACCATGCAGGACTAATATAATCCCTCTTCCACATGACAACCCTTTAGAAATCTGAAGGCAGCTATACTGAATATTATCTTTCTCTCCAGGCTAAACATCTTCCAATCCTTAAACCTATGTTTGTAAAGCATTCTCTGGAGTTTTCTCACCCAATTCTGCATATTTTTCTCTGGACAGGTTCCACATAGTCAATTATTTTCCTAATCAACTGTAATCCTTCAGATGTGATTTTACCAGAGCAGAGAAGAGCAAGGCCATACTCTTTAATTGTAATTTTCTCTACCTTTCTGAGCCCAATGATTGTTCTTGTAGAACAGAATGGGAGCTAGGTGATTGAGTGGATAGAGCACTGAGTCTGGATTCAGGAATGTCTGAGTTCAAATACAACCTCAGACATTTAATAGTTGTGTGACTGAATAATTTATTTAGTTTCTGTTTGCCTCAGTTTTCTCAACTATAAACTGGGGATAATAATACCACCTACCTCCCAGGATTGTTGTGGGGAATCAAAACAAATAATATTGTTAAAGCCTTTAGTATGGTATCTAAATCTCACCATCTAAGTTTCTTGCTTTAGAGTGGGGATATTAATACGTGTAGAACTTCCTTCCCAGGGCTGTTGTGAGGCTCAAATGAGATCATATATCGAAATCACTAAATAATTTCAGCTATAATTATCTACACTGTTGCTCCATTATCTCTTTTATCCATTCTGTTCCTTTTGGATAAGTTGAAGCTTTCTGGAATCACTTTACAACTACAAATCATAGATAGCATAGGATGGTGAATTTATCTTTTGTATTAAGATATTCCAGGGCATCTTGTTTATTATCTACAATCTTTTACATGTATAGAAAGAGATCTGAAATTGTGGTTTCTTTATTTATTCTTCCTCTTAGATATTTTCTCCTGTAATTTTCCTTTTTTTTGTGAGGCAATTGGGTTAAGTGACTTGCCCAGAGTCACATAGCTAGGAAGTATTAAGTGTCTAAATCAGGATTTGAACTCAAGTCTTCTTGACTTCAGGGCTGATGCTCTATCCACTGCATTATCTAGCTGCCCCTCTCCCGTGAATTTCTGTGTTGTGTCTACTGCTTTTTGTGGAATCTAAGCAGGTAGAGTATGTGAATGCTTTTCTTTTCCCTCCTTTATTTTTAATACAAAGCTCTCTTGATCAGCTTTACAAATCTAGTTTTTGTTAGATACTCTCAATCATGAGTTCATCCTTCCTACATCTTAAGTTAATTCCCAAGATTTTCAATTCCATATTAAACAGTCCTCAACAGCTATTGATTTGTCAAATTCAGTTTTCTCTTTTGAAGCCCCTGCCTCTGATTGTCAGCAGTCATGAAAATACCTACCTAAGGCATCCAGATTTTTGCTTAGTATTTGTCCAGCTAAGTGAGCCAGTATATGGTCTTGGATGTAGCGCCTCAGGCTCTGTCTGGCTGTGTGTGACCCTGAGCACATCACTTAACCTTTACCTCAGTTTACTCATTTGTAAAATGGAGATAATATTAATACCTTCTTCACAAGTTTGTTGTGGAAAATATATGTAAAATGCTTTGCCAACCTTACAATGCTATAACAATGCTAGTTATTATTCACGCCCTGTAACAGCTTTCTTCAGGTTTCTTCTGAAGGCATCTCTGCTCTTGATGAATTACCAGGAGTGGATAATGGTTGTCAGGTTTGTTTGTTTTTAAGAGGTTTTGGAAGAGTTTGCATACCATTCTAGCATACTTTCCAACTGTTTGAATTGGCACAACATATGACCTCTTCTTATTCCTCAGCGGGAAGCTGCCAAACAATACAACTCATTCCTTTTTTCTCCCCCTTTGACCTTCTTCCTGATAGTGCCTGTTGATTTCAAGAAGGTTGGTCATTTAGTGTTTCTTGGAGCATGACAGACTGGCTCTTGCTCTAAGAATTCAGACTCACAGTTTAAGGGGAGAACCTTAAGCCCATTCTGTACTTCCAAATGTTCTCTGGGCCTTCCCTTCATTTTCTCTATCACTTCCTTCTACCCTTCAATCATCTGACATAATTTAGGATTAATACATTTTCCCTTCTTTTTGTTTTCCCTATGAAGCATTTCCCTTTGTCAATAACATTGTATTCTTTAACAATCCCAAAACAATTAAAAGAGAATGTGACAAAATTACATAAAAACAGCATGGTCCCAAAGAAGAGATGTGAAGAGATATCTTGTTTTGTAGGAGTAAGAAATCCACAGGTATGTAATACTGCATATATTTTCAGATTTTTTCAATGTATTGATTGTTTTTGTTGATTGTCCCCTCTTTTTCTTTTTTCCTTTTCTTTCTTTTTAAAAATGTTTTTTGTTACATGGGTTGATTTTCTTGGAGAGGAGAAAGGAATAGATATAGAAATTTAGGTGGCATAAACAAAAGATCCCAATAAATTTAAAAATTATTGTTAATTCTTTGAGCATAGGCAGGCATTCTTCCAGATATCTCATTTTTTTTTCTTTTAGGAAGAAGCACCTATATTTTGTGCATGTGCAGCTATTATTTGGCACTGGCTTTAATTCAACTACTGTGTACTCCCTATAGGTCACTGGAAATTAACTTTGCTTTCCTTGAATGCTGGAATTGAGACCCTTTGCTCTTACATCTAACTCTCTCGACTAGCTGCTCTGGAAGACTATTTGCTATGACTATGTGTTAGAGGATAGTGGAGGGGACTGAGAGGAGTGGGCCCTATTGCTGCCCAGTTTCCACGGAAATTTTCTGCTTTCTCTGCTTTGTTTAATGCTTGATGTGCCTCTTTGCTGTTCCAACATCTTGACATAATCAAATCTAGCTCCTAGCTGCCTTCCAGTCCTTAATTACCCTTGATTAAGAATCTATTGTAAGTGACATTAAGTTCTAGTGACCAGAGGTCTAGTGACCCAACTCCATCACTAGCCAGGAGACCTGACATTACTCTTTATTTATTTCATCACTGTATTTACCCTTTCTCCTTGAGAACAGTGTCTAGCACAATGCCTGGCATACTTTTAAATCTATAGATTGATCATCATCACTACTATTTTCGGATATGTTTTATTCTAGTTATCCTTTCCTAGAAGTCAGTACTAGTCACCCTTGTTCTTCTTTATACAACATTTCTATTTTATGCCATTTGTCTGTTTTAAAAAAAATACAAAGGAATGGGACACTTAAAACTTTGTACTTTGAGAAGCTGAAACTCGGTGTAGAGTATAGAGAAATGTCTTCCAGTCGGGGAACAAAGATTCTAGTCCTTCCTCTGATACATGCTTGTTGTGTGAATGACCCTGAACAAGCTGGTTACCTTCTTTATGTTCCAAGTAACCCTCTAAGATGATAAGTTGCAAAGTTTGTTTGGTCTTCTATTGATATAGGAGATATTTGTAGCCATTTGTAGCCAAGGCAACTTAAAGTCTCAACATTTCAGAGTTCTATAGCATAATATTATCATAATATCATTGCATTTTGTTTGTTTTGAGAGAGTTACTTTACTGGCTACCTTTGGACCTCACACCAGATTCTCTGGGCCTGATGTCTATTGAGAATGATGTCCTCTAATAGTCCAGTTAATATGTGGCAAGATATTATTGCCAATGGGGAGAAAAGAGAAGAGAACTTTCCTCCCTCCACCCCAGCTCAGGGGCGCTATGAAGGAAGGGTAAGAAAAAAGGCAAAGACTCCTCAAAAGTTGTTTTATTCTTCCCTAGCTAACTTGCTTCTCAGCTGTCACTGATGACTGATTTTTCAGTTTTCTCTTGTTTATAAGTCCAACAGGACTATTGCTGATCCTTCATCCACCCTGAAGCTAGCTGCCCTGTTTCTTCTGAGCTAATTCAATTCTTTTTTGCTTATAGAGCACAGCATCTCCCTTGATGAGGGCAGTCCTTGAGGCTGGGCAATCCTGTGCTAGTGTCTCTCACATCATATAATCAATTCTAAAGTTCTTAGGAGAGACCTTGAGAGTGTTCTTGTATCATTTTTCCTGACCACCTTGTGAGCACTTGCCTTATGTGAGTTCTCCATAAAATAGTCTTTTTGGCAAGCTTACGTTTCCATTCAAGCAATATCACCTACTCAATAGAGTTGCATTCTGTAATAGATTTTGAATGCAAGTTTAGCTTGAGAAAGGACCTCATTGCCAGCTATCTTATCCTGCCAAGTGATCTTCAGAATCCTCCTAAGACAATTCAAATGGAAGCAATTCAGTTTCCTGGCATGGCACTGTTATACCAGATTTCACAAGCATGCAACAATGAAGTCAGCACAATAGTTCTGTAGACTTTCATTTTGGTAGTCAGGCTAATACCTCTCCTCTCCCAATTTCCTTTGGATTCTTCCAAACACTGAACTAGCTCTGGCAAAGCATGTATTAACCTCATTATCAATGTGTACATTCTGGAAAGTACACTGCCAAGGTAAGTGAACTTATTCATAGCATTCAAAATTTCACCATTTGCTGTAACCAATGGTTCCACATATGAATGGCATGCCCTCAACAGAGAAGGTGCTGTGCCTGCCATCTAGGGGAGGGGTGGGGATTAAGGGGGAAAATTTGTAACAGAAAGCTTTGTAAGGGTCAATGTTGAAAAATTACCCATACATATGTTTTGCAAATAAAAAACTTTAATAAAAAAAAAGAGAGAAGGTGCAGTGCTCTATGAACAGAGAAGAATTGAATTAACTCAGAAGAAATGAGAGATGCCATAGTTAAAGAATTCACCCCAAATGTTTATAGGGATTATTTGTGTCCTACCTGTGGGAGAGCATTTCAAGTTCATATTGTTCTGATCATCCACAGTCAGTCATACTACTTGACTCTAACATAAGTGATGTCATTTTGGTCCTTTTCAAGAACAAAGGACAATAATCAACTAGCCCTGTAATTCTATAAATCTACCGAGAAATACTTCTTAATGAAGTAAAGTGGTGAAAACATTTATTTATACTTTCTTTATATTGGCCAAAGTCTGAAAAGGGTATCTTTTCAAGGAACAAATTGGCCTTCAGACTTCAAAGTTTAAAATCATCCATACTCATATTGTTTTTATTTCTTGCTCCTTATATTTGTAATTTTTTCCCCAGAGGGTATAGGATCTCTGTTAATTTTGACTTTCCTGATCAACACCACTCTCAAGAGTGTATCATCACTGTCAAAGAAGAGAGAAACTCTGGGGAGCTTTTTGTACTAGTGGGACCTTGGAACTTTTGTGCACATCTGCTACAACATTTATACAGACATATGGATTTAACTGTGACTTCCTGTGTATCTGTGTGTGCATGTGCAAATACATGTGTGTATATGAAAGGGTTTCTGGTAGCAAATAGTCAAGGTCACAAGATGACTTTCATTATACTGTCTGTTTTCACTTATTTTTACATATTACCAACGTTCCAAAACACTCTCCCTTTGGCTTGAAATTTTCCATATGTGGTCATAGCCCAGGAATGAGTAATTTTAGAAAGTCTGAGCTCAATTAGTCCAGTTATCTCTGCCTTATGAAAGCCAGGTAAATGGATTTTTCCTACTTCAAGGCTAAATTTGTAGCCCTATTTAAAAAAGGGAAAATAATAATAATAAAAAGTATTGTGGATTAATAATGTGAACAATGTAAGAATGATTAAAGAATATGAATAAGCAATTCATAATTTTTGAAGGTTTTAGAATTAATTATCCATGATATATAGACACCTCTTCAAGGTAGAAAAAATTTATTTTAAGTCATAATTTTCATTAAAAAATTTTTACCTACCCCCCCACCCGAGACAATGGGAAGAAAATAAAATGCATATTAATGGGGAATAAAATGCTAAAGCTGTCCCCAGAAACAAGTTTCTCACCTAACTTTTCCCAACTTCACCCCCAGGAAATATAAAACTTCCAATTGACATAACTGATTTCATTCTGCGTTAGTTGTGTGGTATGTCCACTTATTCACTCCTTTGAATTATTAGGTGTATAGTATATAGAGCCCATTTCCTCGAGCTCTAGAATATTCAGCCAATTTTTCTTGTGGGTGCCTGTGTTTATGGGTAGCTGCTACATTCCATTATTCTTTCTGTGCTCACTTATCTTCCTTTCTATCTTTTCCTTCTCTCTTCTGTACTGTCCTTTGAATTTTTTATTTTTTCTCCTTCTTTCCCCTTATCACTCCTTTGATGAAGCATGATGTCATATAAAGAACAATGGGCAATGGACTGGGCCATAAAAGATCTTAGTTTGAAATCTACCACTGCTACTTAGTACCTCAGTAACTTTAACCATCCCTAGGAAAATCAAATTGGGATATCTTTAAAAACCTCTCTATCCCTACATTCTTTGAATCAGGAACTCTTCTCTTTCCCACTCCACAAATTTAATAGGACATGTGGGCAGGGAACACAGTTATTGGGGTGGGATAGAGGATGGCTGAGGCTGGAGTTGCTTCTCTGGTCAGTGTCTAAACCAAAACTTCTTAAATTATGGGGCATGACTAGATGGGGTCATATAACTCAAAGTGGGGGTCCCAAAATTTGGCAGCAGTAAAAGATTTCTGAACATGCAACAACCAAAAATAAATTCAAAATCAAATGTGTAATGTCATGTAATGAGTCTGAGGTGTTTCTGGCAGCTCTTGCTTGTGTTGCATGTAGCCTTGGTTTTCACTGTGGCCTTGGTTTTCAAATATTCTTCCAAGATTTAATTCTTTATGTAAAAAAATAAACAAGCATATCCATCTCATTCATATGCAAATTTGCTTTTATCTTTAATAAATGATAAAATCATAACAAAGAAGTGTTTTAAAATAAATTTCTTTGTGATATATCAGTAAATGTTTGATATATATGCCTATTTCATAAAATTATATATATATATATATGTATATACATATATATTCCTGGGATTGCATAAAAATTTCTCAGGGGAAAAGAGATCATGAGTGGAAAAAGTTTAAGGATCCCTTGTCTAAAGGACAGGGGCTGATTCTCCATCTCCACAAAACTTGTTTTATAACCCTCTTTTCTTAGGGAAGGTTGTAAAACAAACAGTTCAGCTTGAACTGTTCAAGAGGAAAACAGTTTCCTTATTACCAGGGGGCTGTCACTAACAGGTCTCTAAGTGGTTTTTGAAGTCATTTAGGAAATTCTCAGAACAGGTGAGTAAGGGTTGTAGTGAATGACTAATTGCACATCTGTTCATGTTGGCTGGGTTCCCAAATGTAGTGATAGGTCTTGTAGTCATATGCAGAGAAATGGACAGGAGTATTAGGCATGGGTGCACATGAACTCATACCCACTCACACACACATATGCACACACACATTTGTGTTCCTATAGAACCTCACAATTCCTGATGTGGAGTTAAAAATTTCTGTTTTACAAATGGGAAAATTGATACTTAGGATCACTATTTTCACAAATTAATAAGCTCCAGAGTCTGGATTTGAACCTAAATCTTGTGACTTCTAGTCTAGTATGATTTCTATTATAGTAGCTTTTCCAAAGAATGCAAATGCATAGACAGTATGCAGCTGCCCACACAGAGTAATTTAGTTGCTGGTGACTCTCTAAAAATATCTACCCCTCTAGACTTTCAGGGCCTCAACTTCCTGACATAACCCATTTGAAATTCTATCAATAGAATGGCTCCTTTGGATTAGACAAGAGAAGCATTGTCTTCAGAGTTAAAAAGCATTGGATAGATAAAAAGAAGACCCTGTATAAGAGATCTTCGGCAAGACTTTCACATGCATGAATTAATAAGATTAATAAATTTTTACTTTGGAAGGAATAAAGAATTTAAATACATAATTGTCCTCATTAGGAAGAGGGAATACTTTTATTAAGGAATAGAAAACACAAGAGGAACAAATCCTGAACTTGGAATGATTGGGCACACTAGAAGAGAGCCATTAGAGAGGCTCTGGATGGGTCAGGGAATATGCATTTATTAAGGACCTATTATGTGCCAAGTACTGTGCTGGTTATTTTATAAATGTTCTTCATTATATTCTTACAATCCTCACAGATTTCTGCCTCCAACACACAATCTCACAAACCACTTCAGGAACCTTCTTTTCTTGAGCTTCAAAGGCTTTGGAGCTTTCCCCCCAAGATCTATGGTACAACCTTGCTTGAAACCTTAGGAGTCTTAAATTGTCCATACAGGATCCCATTTGGAGCCACCTCCCTAATTAGGTTCTTATGCTTGGGTCTCTAGAAGCAGTAGTTGCTGTATCTTCTCTTTGTGTGGTTGTCTTTGTCTCTCTCTTCCCCCATTACTTCCCAACTTCCCCTTTCCTCTTGCCTCTATGTTTTTGTCTTTCTATCCCTCCGTCTCTCTCTCTGCTCTCCTCATTCTCTCTCTCTCTTCTCTGCTTCTCTGTCTCTGCCTCTTCCTCATTCATCTTTGGTTTTATCTCTGTCTCACAAAGTTTCTGCTTGGCTATGTTAGTCTCAAAGTTGTTGCTTAGATACTTCCTGACTTTGGGGGCTACTACTATCATTTCCTATGGCCATTATGATCAGTTCTATTTTCTAGAAGAATCTGATGGAACCTCTGGAGTTCCCAGAATTATATTTTCTTTACATTGGTCAAAGTTTGAAAGGGGAACTTTTACAAGGAACAAATTGGACTTCAGACTTCAAAATATGAAATCATCCATACTCATTGTTTTTATTTTCTGCTTTTATGTCCTGTAATTTTTTTCAGAAGATATTGGAGGAATTCAATTAATTTTGACTTTCCTAATCAACACCACTCTCTGGAAAGATAGCAGTATCATCACGGTCAAAAAAGAAGACAAACTCTGGGGAGATTGCCTGTGTATTCCTGTCTTAGTTTATGTATTCAACTAATATCAGAAAAAGAATAAACCCAAAATAAATAGATTGCCATGTTCTCAGGAATAGGCCAGCACCTCCAATTTCTGCACAAATTAATGAAATGGAGGACTAGGCCTGGAGACAGGGAAAAATGAATTCAAATTTGACCTTAGACACTTGCTAGATGTGTGACTCTGGGAAAGTCATTTAACCTCTTGTTTGCCTCTGTTTCCTCAACTGTAAAATGAGGATAATAAGACCACCTACTGCAACAAGGTTGTTGTAAGGATTAAATGAGCTAATTGTAAAACCGTTTGGCATGTTGTGGTAGCTATATATATACTGAGTTCTTCTTCTCTCCCTTTATCCCTTTTCCTCCAGTCAGCAGCTCAGGACCAGTTTGAAATATACCTCCTCATTCTAAGGTTCCAAAGGAAAAAAAAACCGAGATATAGGCAGGTCCATACCTTTTGTATGTATATTCAGTTCTGACTCAGTTATTCCTAAGTCATTAGTTTTTCTAGAAGATCCATCTGGAAGATCTAGAAGAACCATCTAGAAGATGGTTTTTGGTCATCCCATAATACCAATGCCTGATTTGAAACTGATTTCCCAAAATTTCTGTCTGCTTGGATTGGAAGTAGTTAGCAAATATTTTCAAATACTCTAAGGAATAAACCAAATAGAAAATACCCTTTCGTCTTTCAAGTGCTGGGTCTTCACTGACCGATTAATCCCCTTACTACATCTATGTAAAATAATACTGTGGCCTTACACTGGGACAAGGGGGAAGCTTCCCTTCCCGTCCCCTACTAAATCCCTGTAGTCTTAAATTTGCCACCTGCAAAGCAGCCCCATCTTCCCTCCAGACATCAAGCTTTCTCCTTGAATCTTTTCTCTTTCAGTCTCTCTATTGCCCAGAAGCAAGCTCATCCTTTCTGCCAAGCCTTAGTTTTCCTACTCCTTTCATATGCAAATAAGTCACTCAAAGTCTAATGCCCTTACAAGTTGCAAATTGGCCACTCAAAATCCAATACCATCACATCACAAAATATATAATAGTGAAAGTAACTTCATTTTACAAAAGGATTCAACCACAGGTTTCCCTCAGTAATAAGTTACAATGCATTTAAGATGATTTGATTGATCGAAATTCAATTTACATATGTATTGCATAGAATAAGACAGAAAAGATCTAATACATTACCTGAAATATGTCTGAATACCATTTTGTATTTCTAAGACAGCCATTTACTCATATAGTATAAACACAATTCCAAATCCTGCATTTAAAGAGTGCATATGTGTTTTTTGAAAAGCTTTCACACTTTGATTTGATCCACAAAAGACCTAGAAAGTAGGTGTAACAAATATTTGAATTTTTATTTTGCAGATGAGAAAACAGTATTGAAGAGGTTAAATGTCATTCTCATAGTCAGCAAGTTAGGAGACAAGAGCTAAGATTGAGACTCAGGCTTTTATTGATACCTATTCTAGTGGTTGTTTTATATATATAACTTTGCATTGTTGCCAGATTTGCCAGATCCTACAGTGGCTCATTTTTACCAAAAATGTGTATGTGACTCTGGGATTGCTTTCTACAAATGGCCAGAGATACAATCAAATATCCACAAGCTGCTCACCAATGCATTGACCAAACCAGGATGCTTATTATCTCACTGATAAAACAGTTAATTGATAGATACAATTGCATTTTTCATTTTCACACTAGCTGCTTTGATACTATGTACACATAGCCTTACATTTTACACTGCAGAATGTTTCTTCTCAAACATAAAAGAAATAAAAGGCAGCAGGAATGCATATTAATGTCACTCTGCAACATTTACTTAGGGCCAAAGAAGTAAATTTCATCATTCTCTAAGAAGCTTTTTGCAAAGGACTCCTCTCTAGCATACTGACTGTCCCTTTTGCTCCACCAAACAAGAGCTCTGCAGACTCTTTATCCCCTGGGGCCTCAGATACTGCAGGATCTGCTCAGGCAGCATGTTTACTTCACAGGGTTATTGTAGGTCTCAAATTAGATGCGAAAGTGATATAGAGGTGTAAAGTATTGTTATTCTTGTGATGATCTTTTGGCTAAGTGTCTTTGATTGCTCATCTAAGAGTAGTTCAAGAAACGTGAGTGAGTAACATCTGGAAAAGATTCTGAACTATTTGTTGACCCCAGTCCTGATAAAATGGGAACCAGAGAGTGACTGGTGCAAAACTTAAGGTTACATACAAAAAGTATTTGGGGTGGTGAGGGAAAAATGTTTATGTTTGTAGGAATAGACAGACACTAAATACAACACTGACTTTTCCAAAATGAGAACTAAGAAACACAAGTTTGGAACTAATAGAATCTTAGATTCTAACTCTCTCATTTTACAATTGAGGAAACTGAGACTTGGGGAGGTTAAGTGACTTGGACAAAGACCCAAATGTATTAAGTAACTAAGGAATGATTTGAATTGATTGAATTCTAGAGCCAGTGCCCTTTCCATTATTGAACAATGCTGTGTCCTCATAAAAACCATTCAGAACGATTTAAAACATGCATATAGCAATATGCTTTGCATGAGTTTTAGTAATAATACAACTGTTCTTTGATTTGATTTTATGGAATTAGTAAAACTTAGTATCTACATATTTTGATATTCTGCCTATAATAATAGCTGACACCTGTATTTCAGGGTCTCCCCAATTAGGATAAAATATAAAATCTTCAGTCTGGAATTTAAAGTCCCCCACAATATGATTCCTATCTGCGTTTTCAGTGTTATTTCATGCCATTTCCATTCATCCATTCTCTGTTCTTGTCATATTTACCTACTATTCTCTTCACATAATTCCATCTTTTGCCTTTGGGTGTTCCTTCTATCCCAGTGTTCCTTCATGCCTGGAATGTTCTCCTTGCTTATCTCTACTTGTTAGAATTCACAGCTTTCTTCAAAGCACACTTCTCTACTACACAAGGCCTAAGTACCCAATTACTCTTGTAAGACAGTATAATGTTGTATATGTTATTTACTTAGGAGCACTGGATCATAGTTTGGGAACTGGAAGGGACTTTGGAAACTATAATGTAGTTTAAACTTTTCATATAGACAGACCCATTGAGGCTCAGGAATTAAGCTATGTATATGCTGTATCATCTTCCTCTTCTTCCAAAAATGAAAACTCCTTAAGAACAGGAACTGTTTCATTTATATTCTCTCCCCCCCACCCAGTGTCTGATAAAGTTCTGTCAACTAGACAGAACTGGCTTCCAAACCTGTGGATGACAGGAACCAAACAGAGCAGGTGAGGGAAAGGAGAGTTAGGAATCAAGCAGAAGTTTAATTTCAAAGTAAGGGCAATAACTTGCAAGCAAAGACATATGTGCTGGAGGCCTGCCTTTAATGGGGAGACCCACTTTAGTGTGGGGAAATGTCAATACTTACACCAATGGCTGCATGGTGAGCTGTAGTCCTGACAATGAGGGGTAATAGCAACAATGTGACAAGTTTGATTCATAGCAGGGCTTGGTGACCAGAAACAATTCTGGGATTTTGCTGTGTTGACAGCATCCAGAGGGTGAGTTCAAAGAATTGTTGTTATGCCAAGTTTAGGGCACAGCTTGCTTGCTGGGCCTTAGCTCTGGAAAACAGGGTGTCTCCTAATATCTTGATAATTCCTTGCACAGAATAAATACTTAATGAATGCTTATTATTTGCCAAACTGAATGGAATGTTGAAAGGTTTATAAAGTACTTTGTTATGTGAGATACTGCTCCCTTTTAATAAAAAGGCAGGAAATTAGTATGAAAAATAGAAAAATTGCTTAGGGAGAAATGAAGTTCTGCAGATCTGAGAGAAAGTCGTCCTTCTCTGAGGCAAAAGTACTGACTGGTAACTGCAGTGCATTGTTTCTCAGTACCCAATTTGCTGTTTATAGGTCTTGGGATATTTATTACTGGGAAACTGAATCAAAAACAGTTTGAAGACAGTGAGACGATTGTATAATAACTATTTGTGTTCTAGCTGATTTGTGTAAGTAGAAAGCACACTGATGGGGACTAAGGCAATAGTATGGCTATGGAACAGTGGTAAGTCCTGGGGTATATTACTCCTCATAGCAAGATTACTCTAAGGGATATTAAGTGTCAGTTGTGGCAGCTATAGCTGTCCCCTACTCTGGTGGAAGAAAAAGAAGGCCCAACAAAATAAATCTAGAGTAGATATAAGTTGGGGTGAATGAGCCAGTTGTGTGTGTGTGTGTGTGTGTGTGTGTGTGTGTGTGTGAGAGAGAGAGAGAGAGAGAGAGAGAGAGAGAGAGAGAGAGAGAGAG
>JAJPUD010008118.1:0-33394 GCA_023553655.1 Myrmecobius fasciatus | reverse complement strand
GAGAGAGAGAGAGAGAGAGAGAGAGAGAGAGAGAGAGAGAGAGAGAGAAGAGACAGAGAGATAGAGACAGAGGTACAGAAAGGGATACAAGAAGGACACAGAGAGAGATGAGAGATGGAAACACAGAAACAAAACCAGAGACAGAGAGATAGAGACAGAGATAGAAATACAGAAAGGGAGACAGAGAGGGACACACAGAGAGACAAAGACAAGAAACAGAGACACAGAAAGAGACAGAGACAGAGAAAGGAGAGACAGAGACAGAAGGAAAGTCAGAGATAGGGAAACACACAGAGAGAAACACAGAGAAAGAGACAGAGATAGAGAAAGAGAGACAGAGAAAAAGATGGCAGATACTAGGGCCATATTGAGAACCACATCTGTTATATCAGTTAAATGCATGTTAATTAATAGTTGTTGTTCAATTGTTTAATTGTGTTTGACTTTCTGTGATCCCCCTTGAGTTGGTTTTGTTTTGTTTTTTTATGGAAGAGATACTGGAATAGTCTGCTCATTTTACAGATAAGGAACTGAGGTAAATAAGAATAAGTGACTTGCCCACACTCACATAGCTAGTACGTGTCTGGGACCACATTTGAACTCGGGTCCTCCTGACTCTAGGGCTGATTCTCTAGACATTGCACTGATGATGATGATGATGATGATAACTTTGCAGATGAGGAATCTAGAGTTTGGGGAAGTTAGTGAGTTGACTATGGTCACATAACTAGTAATTATTAGAATTTGGATTCAAATTGAAATATCTCCTGACTTTATATCCAAACCTTTTCCCAATATATTAAGCTGCATATACCATTTAGATAGACCATTTTGTTATGTTAGAAATACACTTTGCACTTACTTGACAGAGGCTTTAAACAACCAAAAATCTTAGTTGGAAAGAAATTTCATGCACAGCAATACATGCATGAAGAGCAAGAAATAATATGCAAGAGGTCACTTATACCTCTTAGTCCATATTTTAGAATGATAATATAATGGAATGAGTTGCTGAACTTGGAGTCAGAGAAGTTGGGCTCAAATTCCCATTTGGCCCTTTAGATAATATTTCATGTTGACTAAGTCATTTTTCTTATGTGAGCCTCAGTCTCACCTATGAAGCAAAGAGGTTGTGTTAGCTGACCACTTTTCAATTTTGACATTCTGTGATTCTATATGGATTAATAATTGGCTCTCAGACCTTTGAGCCATTCTGCTTAGTATCCAGAGACTTATACTATATTACTTTGCATATCTCTTCCTCCCCCTTGTCTTTTTTCTCTTGCTACAATTCTAATCACAGAGAAGAAATTTGTTTCATATGTGAATCATTTCTTTTAGAAAATGTGGTTCCTATTGTGTTATTCTAATTAGTCATTTCCTCAGTGTCAACAAGCCCACTGATATGTTTAATGATTACCTACATAATTCATCAAATAGGCATTTGTCCTGTCTCTCAATAAACTAACTCAGTTCACTCCAGTGACCATTACACTGAAGCTTTTGCAAATTCATTTCATGACCAATAATCAACCACATTTTTTTATAAGGAAACAGTAGAGGGAAAGGATTTTCATTTTAAGAAATGGACATAATAAATCTGATGGACTAACATGGTTGTGTATTGATTATTTTTTATTATATTTGAACTCATAAAGATGAGTCTGCCTGACTCCAGTTCTGGCATTCTAACATCTTTGTCACCTCAATACCCAACAACAAGTGATTATACATCAAAAACTAAGTATCTATGTGACTCTAGACAAGTTACTTAACCCTGTTTGCCTCAATACCTTATCTGTAAAATGAGCTGGAAAAGGAAATGACAAAACACTCTTGTATCTTTGCCAAGAAAATCCAAATGAGATCATGGAAAGCAAGACAGAACTGAAACAACTAAACAACAGCAACAAATTGATTTTTTTTATTTTACTAATTTTCATCATAACAACTAAATATTGAGATATGTCTAATGAGATTCAGAGTTTCTGTCTTCATCCTTAGGGATGTAAAACTCCTCACTGCACAAGGATAGAGCAACTAACCCCAATGTCTTTTTGGATACATTCCAAAAGGATAATTACTGACCTAGTACATACCTAAAATTCTCCTTTGGCTCTAATTGAAGAGATGTTTCTTTTTCATTTCCTGAGCCCAAATCTTCTGGCTAGTGTTACTAGAGCTATTTTAATGACTACCATGTCTCATTCCAGGAGTTACTTCTGGAAATGGGGCACAAAAGCATTTTAAAGAGACATACTGAGTTTACATATTTTTTTCATGGAAAGAGCTTTATAGAGCTAAAGTTTTACTCACTACAGAGAGAACAGATGCTATTTTCTTTCTATTTCTTAAAGAAAGAATTAGAAAACATCCAGATGCTTATGCACATTAGGATGTTAATTTAGATGACATATTTTTCAGACATAAACACCAGCCAACCTTTGTTTTAATGAGAAGTTCATATTTAAGGTACCTTCTCAACCCTTGGGAATCAAAAAGTTTAAGTCTCACTTAAGAGAATGAGCCAGGACTATCTTCCTTGCACTGGGCAAATAGTTTGGATATGATATGAAATTTCTTTGAAAAATTATATAAATATATAGAATAGTAGTCATTTAATATAAGCATGAGTTTTCTAAGGTCTTTGAGGCCTAAAATGGAGGTGTTGGTAATTGTTTCCTTTAGAATTCTACATGTATATGGTAACTGAGATTCTACAGGGGAAGGAAAATGAGTTTCCAATATACAAAGAATCTAAAGAAGAGAAAAGACCTCAATTATTCATACATTTCTTTATAAATATGTATATATGTGCATTGGTTCTATAGAAAACTATATTGATTCATTTACATTACTCAGAAGAAGGATGGCACTTGTGTTAAAAAAATTCTAAGAAACAAATATATTCTTAGACATTATAAGAAAGGTCATTGAAATCACAACTCAGACATTTTGAAATGAATCAAGACAATCATAGTTTAATGGATCTTACAGCACCCCCTTATTTTATAAGTGAATACTTACTAGGTCAAGAGAGGTTAACTAACCTGACAACCCAAAACTAGATACACAGTCCAGTGCTATTAGAGGCTGACATAAACTACCTATAACAGTATAGGTCATAACAAAGAGAATGGATTTTGTCATGCTATATGAGTAGCCAACAACTGTATGTTATTCTAGGAAAGAAATTCTTACTTAACCTGAGGGCCATGGTCTCCTCAGGGGCCCATGGCTGGATTTCGAGTCCTTGAACTCTGAAAGAAAAAAATATACATTTTTATTTCAATATAATTTTTTGTATTTATTTTTTGCATTTAAAAGCATTATTTCAAAAAGGGTCCATAGGTTTCACCAAACTGATTAAGGGACCTATCTAACACACACACACACATACACTCACACACACACACTACAGAGAGACAGAGTCACACAGAGAGAGACAGAGAGACAGAGAGAGAGAGAGACAGAGGGACAAAGAGAGAAAGAGACAGAGACAGAGACAGAGACAGAGAGATAATCAGAGAGAGTCAAGAATTCATTCTCTAGAAGAAAAAGTTTTGTACTCTACTTTATAAACATAAGTAAGGGTGGTTGGGCTGTTTATTGAGCATCTGGGACACCTGCATAATGCTAATATAATAGATGAACTCTTGAATTAGCAATGAGTCTTCTCTCTTTGAAAGGAAAGTTCAGGTTGGTTTCTCTCTCTCTCTCTCTCTCTCTCTTTCTCTCTCTCTCTCTCTCTCTCTTTTAATGTGAGAACTGGAAAAGTAGAGCTTTGGCAATTAGAGACTGGTAAATGACTATTTAGTCTACTTCAGGTGAAGTAGTCTAAGAAAGCAAAGCAGATAAGAAAGGTAATGAAGTGTTAACAAGGTGTTAACACCCACTGGTCTCTATGTGACATCTTTTTTCTATCTGAATTAAAGAAAACAACATGATTAACTGAGCAAACAAATTACTCTGTCCCTGGAGAAATAGCCCGGAGGGGATGCTATGTAGAATAAATTCTGCCTGAATCTACCACTTATTTGCTATGTGCAGTAGACTCATATTGTGCCTGTCTTATAAGATGGGATAGCTACAATTTTTTCCTCTTCACGTTACCTGCCTCTATTCACCTCCTTTCTCACAGGAATGAGAGCAAACTGTTTTAGAAAACTGAGGGTATCACAGCACTCAAAGGATGCCTTTATAATGTACTAAAGGGCAATGGGTATGAAAAAGTGGGTTAGATGATTTCAAGAGAAATGAAAATGGTGAAGGCAGCTCCAAAGTCTATTACAGCTACTTTAGGGAGTATTTTAGAGCCCACACTAAACCATTGTTTTGGGGATACTCACAAAGTAGTCAAAGATTCATGGAATTAATAGGTAGTTGGGGGGAGGGCCATACATGTAAGAAACACATGTAACCTAAGAAAACATAAACCAAATAAGAGTCACTCATTATCATTTTCTAATTCATATTGGGCATTAATCTGATCACTATTGTGAACCTTCTCTTCTCCCCTCCCTAACCAAATAGATTTTTAAAAACTCTAGGTTTTTGTTGTTCTTAACTTTTTTTTGACTGTTATCTCATTTTGAACTTTCCTTCTTTGACACTAATCTTATAGGAAGGGAGTACACTTTTGTAATCATCCTCACTTATCTGCTATTACTTTTGTTTTATACATTTTTTAATGCATTTCTCCCTCAACTCTGGAATCCCATGATCCTGAGGCATACTGGGGTAGACACATTCAGTATAAGTCCCTATCTAGGGCTTAAGCTATTCAAAAAGTAAAGTGGAAATTATAAATCAAAAGAAGGATTTCACTGAGAGAGAATAGTAGTCAATTTTTAAAAAAGGTATATATATATGCATATATATATATATAAATTTTTTCTCTACATCTCTCTCTGCTCCCCCTCCCCCTAATAAAATGAATATAATTTCATAAAAATCTCATGCACCAATCTTCAGATAACTCATATTCTGAGGTCAAGATTGATTTTGACTTCAGTCGGGTCTTCCTTGCAGTGTGGCCAGGAAAACCTTTCATTTGAGTTGTCATGGCTACAACTCTGATAACTATATTAACTGTGCTGTTAGTCCTGCTTCTGACAGTTCCTTTGTGTGGTCCCACAACTCCTTCATTGCCATGTGTCTCATTCATTTCTCCAGCTGTTATCTTGTCATTTTTCCAGTTGTGTCCAATTCTCTATAATCCTATTTGGTTTTTTTGGTTGTTTTTTCTTTTTCTTTCTTTCTTTCTTTTTTTTTTTTTTTTTTGGATAGAGATACTGGAGTGGTTTGCCATTTCCTTTTCTAGCTCACAAAGTCTATTACAGCTACTTTAGGGAGTATTCTAGAGCAAACAGGGTTAAGTGATTTGTCCAGGTTTATACAGCCAGTAAGTGCTTGAGACCAGATGTGAGTTCAAGAAAATGAGTTCCCAAGTCCAGGTACAGAGCTCTATCCATTATGTATCTGGCTGTCCCAGCTGTCATCTATTTACACTTTAAATTCCCTAATCCCCTCTTCTTCAGCTTTGAAGAGCCTGTTTTTAATTGACATTCACTTATTTTCTGTGTGATAAGCACCTGATCAAGACACTTGATCTTTCTAGGTCTCACTTTCTTCACCAATAAAAGGAAAAAATATATACTCCATTATCTCTAACAACTCATGTAGTTCTAAATCATAAAGTTTGTCTTCTCCCTACAAGTAGTAAAATGGAACTGTTAACTGGATAACTATGGGAAAAGGAAATAAATACTCCATTACAAATATTGTATATAGTAATTTATGTTTAGTTGGCATTTCATTTAAAATTGTCAAAAAACCCGACATTAAGTACTTACTATGTGCCAGGCACAGTGCTAATTAAATCTTGGTTGGGGAAACTTTTCCTAACAGTCACAAGTTGATGCCATTTACCTAATAAGTGAAAATGTTGATCTTCCCACTCTTCATAAATTGTTTTATCCAACATTGGGGCACCAATACACTTCCAAAATCATAAAAGTAAAAAAAATTGTAAGCAAGGATTTAAGGTAGGAAACAGTGGAATTGCAGTGGCTTTATCTTATTCACATATTATTCTATTTCCCACAATTTTTTTTAGTAGAGGAGAGGGAAAAGAGAAAAGAGCAAAGAGTCAATGTGTTCTTAACCTATGGCTAGCCAAACCCGGCCAGGTAGTCTCAGATATAAGCAATAGTTTTCAAAGGGTGTGATATAGTGGTGTGTCAATTAATTTTGCTTTCTTCATATTCATTCACAATCTCATTAATTATGAACCTATCTGTTTTGCACTCTGCCATAAATTCAGTTCCTTTTGAATATGCAATTAAAATTCTGAATAATCAGAGCCTAAATAAAACAAACCATCTTCTTGAATAATAAGAGGTTATAAACTTACATGTATTTTGAGGTCTCGCATGCCTGTTCTAAATATTTCTTCTCCACATAACTCAGCACTTTCACACTCTCCAGCTCCTGCCCTCAGCTACAATTTTCTGCCTATTCTTTACAGTTTGACTCATAATACCAATCCCATCCTCCTTTGTTGAGAGTCCTGGGGACAGAAATAAAGGAGAGAGAGGGAGGGTTTGGGAGAGGGGAAGCAGAAGTGGAGGAATCATAGGTCTGAGTTATGGATCTAGAGGCCTTAATTCCTGGACACTTTTTTGTTGCCAATTTAAATGTTCAATGTGCCATAATTCCTTAAAGCAGAGGTTATAACCCCACAAGCAAAATAGAAATTTAACAATCATTGAGCTAAAAAGAATAGATGGTAAATATCTCTATCTCTGGGAAAGAAGCTGGGAATAGAAGATAGACTGGTAGCCCAAAGAACAGCAATAACTAACTTGGGGGAGGAGGAGAGTTTCAGCTGATGATCAGCAGATGTCAGCAGAATGTAGCAGCAGCAGCTTATCAGAGATGCTCAGAAAGAGAGTAGACAAGCAATCTAGAACAATATGATGATGCCACAGGAAAATGGGATGATTGTAGGGTTGGGGGATACAGTATGGAAAGAAACATCTATGTCTGGGGAAATGTGTTTCTTTTCAGCTGAGGACAATGATCTTTCAACTCAAAATGATTAATAGAGACTGAAAGAAAAGTAGGGAGATATTACAAAATCAACTACTTCACCTCAAAAGGTTTAAGTCATTAGTTCCTGGTAAGTCACATTCCAAGGCACTCAAAAAAAATTGAAAGAAAAAAAAACTGACAGATGAGATTGATGAAACACTGTCAGAGATATCTGAAGAATTGTGAAGAACAGAAGATTTACTGCATAACTTAAGAAGGGCAAATGTCATATTTTGGAGAGTTTTTGGAGAAAGATAGAGATAGAGACACAGAGAAAGTAGTACATACAATTTTAGGTCAATTAGTTTAATTCCTGACAAAGTTTTATAAAATTATTAAAGAAATTATTGATAAATTATAATTCAAAAAAGGAGGTGGTGGTCTTATAAACTCGATTTGGCTTTATCAAGAACAAGTCAAGCCAGACTAACACAATTTTCTTTGTTTATAGTATTACTTAATAGATAGGTCAGGGGGAAATTGTAGATACAGTTTACCAAGATTTTATCAAAGTGGTAAACAGTCTTTCACTATCCTTGTAGGGAAGATGGAGATATGTGTGCTAATCAAGAGTATAGAGGGGATATTTGATTGAATGGAAAGACCCAAAGAGTAGGGATTAATGGTAGAACCAAGGATTAACATATATACCTGTTCTGCTGCTCCCACAAATCACAACTTCCTTCCCATGTCTGGGTGAGAGAAATTGCTATAGAATTAGTTATGGAACAGAATTGTAACTCCTTTATAACCAGTTTAGAAGACCTTTCTGGTCCTCTAACCATCAGGCAACACCAGCTACTGAACACCTAACCTGCTACAGTACTGTTTCCCCATTACCTTTGCTCCTGTAGAAAGTATGACAATGGATTGCCCATGACACTCCAGTCATAATCTCTCATTTGTGATTCTAATTTGTTTCTTAGGCTAAGTCTCTGAGCACCATTCCCTGCTCTCCCATACCCTTCCATGTCAGGTCAGCTCATTTTTTTTTTTTTTTTTTGCTGTAGGAGAGTATTTGGTTCAAAGTTGGAGTGAAAATAGTCACATAGGATTCTCTTTAAGTCAAAATGGGCAGGCCAAATAGCATAGATAATGGATTAGTGATTAGAGTCAAGGGGAACAAAGCTTTTATAACTAAAATTTGATTCTAAGCCATGTTAAGAATACTAAGGTTGCTAAAAACAGAATCTTTTTCAGACAGTAGCTTAGGCAAAGAATCTGTTAAAAACAGTTAGGCAAAACAGCAAGTTGGCTGCCTGAGTTATGGAGCAAGTGTTCTTTCTGTGGGTCCAGCAAGTTTAAACATACTAATGTTAGTGAGTTGAGAAAATATTTATATTAGTAATTTTCACAAAGCTAGTCTAGGGCTCAGGATTAGGGTCCAGCATGTTCTCTATACTTTCCCTGTCCCCATCATACTCTTCTCCAAAATTTCATTGTTCTCTTTGAAATACTTGACAATAGAATTGTCAATAAATTGTTCATATTAGACCGACAACATGTCCACAAAATTACTTGGAACTTCTTTTTTTCTTATTTGTGTATTTGTTTTACCTCTGCTGTTCCCAGTGGAATATAAGCTTAAAGCAAGGGATTTTTTCCTTTTCTTTGTGATGCTAGTACCTGACACAAATGCTTAATAAATTCTGGTTGAATTGAATTGAATTAAATGAGTCAGTGTCAGTTTAGAAAGGTTCCAATGATATTTCTAGGGATTCATGCTAGATTCTGTGTTATTTAATATTTTTGTCAATGATTTGGATGAAGGAATTTATAAGACTTGCAGATGACCAAAGGAGATGGGGAAGGTTTATGTATCATATAAGAATCCAAAAAATCTGTGTAGGATAGAACACTAGTCTGAATTGAGTAATAAGAAATTTAATAAATATAAAGTCTTACACTTAGATTTTAAAAATCAACTTTATAAATTCTAGACTGGAGAGGCAAAGCTGGTTGGTAGTTCATATAAAGAACATCTGTCTAATGGTTTTAAAGAGCCTCCAGTCCAATAGGAGACAACGGTGTGCTATTATAGTAATTGCATTATGAGTACTTAAATCCAGAACAAGGAAGATGATCCTAGCATTTTATTCCATTCTGCTTACACCTTATCTAGAAGAATGTGTTGTTGTTCATTGAGGAGGTGGGGGTAGGGTTACATTATAGAAAACTGGAATGCATCCAGAGGGTAGTGATTAGTACCATCAAGGGCCTCAAGATCTACCAAAATCCAAATTGATGGGAGAATTTAGAGTTATTTATCCCAGAGAAGATTTAGGAGAATATAACAGTTTTAAAAGCTTTAAAAATTTGAAGGGTTTTAACATTCAAGACAGATTAAACTTGTTTTCTTTGGCTAAACAAGCCAATAAATGTTTGTTAAAAATTAATTGAATTGACCCCAGGGGCCATATCTTGGAGCATTATGTGGAAATGACAGAGACACTGATGTAAGGAAAAACATTATAATAATTAAAGTTGTACACAACAAAATGGGCTTTCTCCAGAGGCAGGAGGAAGGTTTCTTTCACTTAAGGATTTCATACAAAAACCTAATGATCAATTTATCAAGTATATTGTAAGGGGGATTTTTTTTTCAGGTGCAGATTAAATTAGATGACTTCTGAAGTATCTTCCAACTTTGACAGACTGTATTTGTTGTCTTAAAGGCCCAGCTTAAGTAGAAGAGCTTTATCACAAGATAAGGGTGATATATTTTCCTACCATAGCAACTTTCCAAAGCATTTAATTTCTGCTTTGGCTTTCCTTGCCTCCTGCCTAGATAATTAGAATAAACCCTTAATTAGTTTCTCAGCTTTAAGTCTACCTTCTCCTCAATCCATTTTTCACACAATTGGTAAAATGATATTCCTAAATTGCAGATCTGACTGTGTGACTCCTTCACTCAAGAAACTCCTTCAGCTCCCAGATATCACAGAATGGTGATTTAGAAAACCTTTTGTTATCTTTTGGAACAAGTTCCTTAGTCTCTCAGAGAGATAGGCATCTGTCTTAAAACTGTAAATTGCAGAGAAGGTGCCAACTTGGGTTGGTAGAAAGAATTTCCTCACCCGAGAATTCTTTATATTAATTAAATCACAAGTCCAATTGCTATCTGCATCTAAATACAAACTCCTCTGTCATATAAAGTCTTTTACAACCTCGATACAGAGTTTATTACACATTATTCTTAACACATTGTAAAACCATATAAAATGGCCTTCTTGCTGTCATTCACATATGACATCTCATCTCCCATCTCTGGGTCTTTGCACAGCACATTCATACCTCATCTCTATTACTTAGAATCACTAGTTTTCTTCCTAGCTCAGCTCAAATGACACTTCCTATAAGAGGCCTTTCTTGATCTCCCCACTTTCAGTGCCTCTTCTCAAAAACTACTCTGTATCAATCTTGTATGCATTTTGTTTATATTTATATTGAATATATGTTGTTTTCCAAAATGAATCTAAGTTATTTGAAGGCAGATATGATTTCATTTTTGCCCTTATATCCTCAGAACTTAGGCCAGTTCCTAACACAGTAAATGCTTAAGAAGTGTTTGTTGAATCTCTGTAAATTCTTTGTAGAAGTGAAGAATATTGCATATAGCAACAGGCTTTTTTTTTTGAAATATCAGTTTTTTTCTTTTTTTCTTTTTTTTTAAAAATCTTGATTATAAGGAATGGTTTTCTGGGAGAAGTGGGGAAAAGTATAGGATGGAAATTCAGGTGAAGTAAAAACAAAATGCATAAATAAAAATCTTTTAAAAATGCTTCTTGATTGACTAAGTCATAGAATTTTTTTTTCTGAGGCAATTGGGGTTAAGTGACTTGCCCAGGGTCGCACAGCTAGGATATGTTAAGTGTCTGAGACCATATTTGAACTCAGGTCCTCCTGACTTCAGGGTTGGTGCTCTATCCACTGTGCCACCGCTGCCCTTTATAGAAGGTTTTTTTTTAATCTACACCAGAGAAGATGATGGCCACAAAAATGAAATTACAGATCCTTAAAGAATTGAAGAGAAGTATAACATATCCACAATGGGCACAATTTCCAAAAGTTGCCCAGGCTGTTCAAAGGCTTCATTCCTGCTTTTAGTATGTGTGTGAGGAAAAGTCTTCCTTCTCACCAATTCCCCACTCCAAACATTTTCTACTGTATTTGGGCATGAGGTGCATATGAAGACCTGGTGAATAGTCATAGATAGTATTTACTGTCTACAAAGGCAATTTTAAAATATCTCATTTTATCCTCACAACTATCCTGTGAGGTAGATATACATTTTTGCAGATGAAGAAACTGATGCAGATAAAGGTTAAGTGGTTACATTTGTACTCAGGAATTCTTTTTTTTCCAAGTTCTTTTCTCTATTTAGTCACCACCAAACTGTCCAGGTACATTCACTTAGGCACAATCATTTTTTTTTTATCAAACAGTGAGGTTTCCTAGACAGATCTCAGATCTCTAAACTGGACTTAGATTGGATGTAATGTCATATGTGAAGGACAGCAGGAAGGAAGGATGTGTGTGAAGGCTGAACAGAAAGTTCAAATTTCAGGTATAAGTCCACTTAATGACTTAAAATCAGATACAATGCACTGAAACACCATCAGCCTCTATGGTTGCTTGAGTGGCTGGGAAGTGATGACTATTAGGGCAACTTAGAAATTCATCAGCTCAGGGTTGTTTTGAAAGAGAGAAAAAGAGAGGGAGAGACCGAGAGACAGAGACAGAGATTTAAAAAAAAAACACAGAGAGACAAAGACTGATACCACTACACAGATGGATTGATAGAAACAGACAGAGTACATTGGCTTTCTTTCACTTTTTTGCAATCTTGAGGGGGATCACAATTATATTCTTTGATGTTCTGTTTACAATTATAGAATGGGTGTGGTACTTAACAGCCTAATTATGCTATTTCAGTTTATTGCCCATGAGAAAATAAAAGGGAAAAAATCCTTGGGGAGTCAATAGACCACAACATAGCTGATGTTCTAAAGCCTGGAGAATCTCCAATGTTAACACATGCTGCCATTGTCACACCCAAATGAGTTGATGGCTCCAGGAAGATAATAGCATGTTACTACAGTATTTACATAAGTAACATGAGGTAGAAATTTGAGACAGTCCTTGTGATTCAAACCCAACTACTTTTGCCTTATTATTTGGAAGTCTAAGGACGCTTTTTTTTCTGGTTTAGTCAAGTTAACAAGCATTTATAGGTATCTACTATGAGCTAGGGAACCCAGGAGGCAGGAGGGAGAGAAAAGGGAGAGATTTCCAGGCATGGAGGTCACAGTCAGTAAACACATTCAGAGTTAGAGGTGGGGGTTTTTGTACACTTAATAGCAAGGGGACCAGTATCATTGTATCACAGGGTAACTGAGGGGTGAAAACAGTGTCCATCTGCTTTGGTAGATGGAATTTCCTTATATGAAGTTCCCTATACTGACAAAATAAAAGGTTCTTTCCAAAAAGACTGTCTATAAAATGCCAACACTAGCTGTTGAAAAGGAAAATAAAAAAACAAATAAAATTACCAGTCTTGCTTGGCTTTATGTGCCCAAATAAATGTAATAACTGGTTTTCTGAGTTTTCTTCATTGAATTGTTGACTTGACATTATATGGATTTAGCCTCTGTAACTGTATATCTCTAGAGCTTAGCCCAGTGCTCAGTCCACAATAAGTACTTAAATAATTTTCTGTTCATTTATTCATTCAGCATGGCTTTAAAAGTCACCTTCTTCAATTGGCTTAGAAACTGAGTTAAGCAGCTTTTACTTTATGCATTCTGCATTTATTATGCATTGTGGATAACAGGCTTTCCATGTATATATAACACAGTAAGATTGTTCCAACATGTTTCTCTTAATAGAACCCTCAATTAGAGTGATTCAATGATGGGAAATTTTTAAAAATCACTACTTGATAACTCATGTCTCAAAAATACATTTCTAGAATAACAAAGAGTTCAAAACCTGCCATGAGACTTGTTTTTCTGGATGAAAAAAACACATTCTTTTAATTATTTGAAATTAAACTCATGAGGTAAGTAGAATCAAGAGAACATTGTACATAGCAATAACAAGATTATGAGCAACTCTGATGGACGTGGCTCTTCAACAATGAGGTGTCAGGTCAATTCCAATAAACTTATGATGGAGCAAGCCATCTGCATCCAGAAGGAGAACTGTGGGAACTGAAGGTGGATCACAAATAGTATTTTCACTTTTTGGTTGTTATTTGCTTGCTTTTTGTTTTCTTTTTCATTTTTTCCTTTTTGATATGATTTTTTTTGTGTAGCATGATAAATATGGAAATATGTATAGAAGAATTGCACATGTTTAACATATACTGGATTACTTGCTGTCTAGGGGATGGGTAGGGAGAAGGGAGGGAAAAAAAGCAAAGCTGAAAGGGTCTTTCTAGTTTAATTTCATCATTTTGCAGATGTTAACATTGAAATATAAAGGTGATATCAGAATTTGAATTCAGGTCATATGACTCCAAATTGAGTACCCTTTCCATTTCATCAGGTGGACTAATCCAAATTGAATACATAAACCACCAAATTAAAAATTAATAAAAATTTGAAAATTCAATTCAATTTTTTAAATGACTTGAGTAATTTCTAGAGTAGCACTATTTTAACATCTTTTTGAAGCTTATCAGTTCTCTCTGGGAAATCTTCATAAGTGAGGTCTTTGATGTATAAAGAAGCTGCTGCTGACCCTGTGTCACTTGGGTAAACATATTTGTTTCTGTTTTCTCTCCAGAAATGGGTATGCATTTGTGTGAATTGTAAAATGGTAGCCTTGGAATCAAAGGATTCAAGTTCATATCTTGTGCCTGACTCTTACTGAATGATGCTATCATATCCCTTAACCACTTCTGAGCCTCTGTTTCCTCATCTGTTAAATGAGGGATGTAGGTTAGAAAAACCTCAAAGAGCTCTTTCATTTCTACATCTGTGATCCTCTTTCTCTCCCTTGATCTTTGGACTCAAGGCCTCCATTTGTAAGACAGTTGACTCAGGGACTTGGATTAGAATTTTTCTCTTTGTAGATTAAAATTCTGTGGGCGTGGATTAGATTCTTGTTAGATTAAATTAGATCCATTCCCTTTAGATCTCGGTCTCATTGAAACCAAGCTCTAACCAAGTGAGCTTTCTTTATTGATGAAAAAATTCATGGAAATAGAATATGTTATTAAGCAAATAAAACCATTTCATCTATTCCATGCAGCAAATGAAACCAAATAGGAGACATATGAACAAAATACAATAATTATATCTCAAGGAAAAGGGTACAATTAGGAAAAATCAATGATGAGAGTTAATTTTCCAGGTCTGGGTTGTTGTTAAAATTTTTTGTTTATGTATAACTGAGAAAAATAAAATAAAAATTAAATGTAAAGAAGAGAGAAAAATACACTAGAAATATCTTGATTTCCTTGAAATTCAAGTTCCTTTGGGGCTTCAGAATAACAAGTATTAAGGATGTGGTTTTGTATGTGTGTGTGTATGTGTGTGTGTGTGTGTGTGTGCCTTTGTCAAAGATCAGGAAAACTTCACTTTGTTTTAATCCCTTGCTATTGAACTATTTACTCAAAAATGATTTGAGAAAAAGTTACATAGGGGAGGAAAGAGAAGAAAGAGGAGAAGCATCTTCTCCATATTCTCTTTGTCCACTTTCTGTAATGGAGCTACGTGGAAATTGATGGAAATTAAGATTAGTATGTGTGAGGGATTCATCAAGGGGGTGCTAGGATCTATTCTATGAGTTTATCTGGTGGTGGGCCTTTGGGACTTTGAGATCATCTTTTCTGAAAAACGATGAGATGTGGATATGTTCATTGCTTGTTATTTCATTGAGATGCCATTGAGGTGAGATTTATTTATTGGTGGCCCTACCCCAAAATGGCTTCTATGCCACAAGAATTTATGCCTACCAATTCATCCCTAGTCAATGAAGCTTAATCAGAGGATGTCTATAATTCTATCACTGAGGTAGAAATTGTCATGTCCCTACTCTCCATATAAAGATTCCTTCAAAGTCCTTCCAAAAAACTCATCATTCTATAAGTTCATCAGTTTTGCTATCTTCATCATCTCTACTCCATCAATATAATAAGAACAGTATTTGTAGGAAAGAACTCCTAAGGGATATGTCAAAATACAGTCAATAAATGTTTATTAAGCATTATGTACCAGGCATTTTTTAAGTCCTGGATATACAAAGATAGGCAAGAACACTAACCTCATCCTCAAGAAACATACATTCTAGTGAAGGAGACAACATGTATATAGGCACATATAAACTATATACACAGTAGATGTAAGGCAATCTGAGGGAACTGGTGGGGATTGGAAAAGATTTCCTGTAGAAGGTGGGTTTTAAGGCTTTCTTTAAACCTTAAAGAAAGCCAAGGAAGCTAAGAGATTATGAGGGAAATGATCATTCTACTAATCCAGTGAAAAAGCACAAAGTTTGGAGATGCAGTGAGGTGTGCAAGGAACAGCAAGCAAGCACATGCCAATGAAGCTGAAAATCCTTCCTGGAAGATAAGGTTTTGCTTATAATTTTTCACTTTTAGAAGAGTATAAGACATTTTCCAAGACTCATTTGTCCTTATCAAGAATAAGTTGATTATTCCCCCTAGTATTTTATTTCCTTGGGGAATTAGCTGACTTGTAGAAAGTTTTATGGAAGTAAGCCAGGGACAGCCTTATGCTCTGTGTAGGGCAATCTTTCCTATAGGAGAAGTCCATTTTAGATTCAAAAGAAAGTTTGTAAAAAAGAAGAGACCTGAAGTGAGAGGAACAATGAAGGAAACTAAGATGCCAAGACAAAAATAGTCAGAATTGTTGTGTCTGCCAAAAAATGATTCTGAATGAGCTGTGTGAGATTGGCCTGCACCCTGTGTATCATGGTAAGCAAAAATGTTCTCTAACCAGAGAACATTATTCCTCTTGGATGAGTTTCTTCTGACTCCAATAGGCTAATAAACTGCATCTCTCTCATTTCCTAGAAAGTTGCATATTTGAACTAAGAAATAAAATGCCCATCTGCTCTGAATCTCATTCCAACCAAATTTCTCCCCTATCTCCTTCATTGGGAAGTGCTGGCTCACATTTGAAATAAAAATAAAAAGTATCTTTGAGGAATGTATAAGGACATCGGGGTGAGGGGAGAAATACCTGAAAACTGACTCCAAGGAAACAGGAAGTCTTGATTTATTATTGCAGCCTAAAAAAAGGAGATGCTCCCTAGGAAAGGGAGAGACACTCTGCTGTCAAGAAATTGTCTTGGATGGGGCAGGTAGATGGAGCAGTGGATAGAGCACTGGCTCTGGAGTCATATCTGAGCTCAAATCTCACATCAAACATGTAACATTTACTAGCTGTGTGACTCTGGGCAAGTCACTTCATCCTAATTGCCTCAGGAAAAAAAAGAAGAAAAAGAAATTGCCTTAGAGAAGGAGACAAGCCATCCAACTTTCTCTAAGGGTGATGGGAACTCAACTTGGTGGAAATGACTGGGTCAGCCAGCAATCAAAGGAGATTTATGGTTACCCCTAGACACAAATTTCCTTTATTCTTTATTACTCTCTGCACCCCACCTGTCAGAGGCATGGATAGTGATGTCCTTCAGTTAGAAAGGACAAGAAGCCATGGAGATATTTCACTGTCCTTTGTCACCTAAGGAAAGGATTTATTAACGTAGGGGAGAGGTTGAAATGAACTTTTATAAAGAAAATAAAAACAATTTATAAAGAAAATCAATCACATACACAGACACATGCAAGGCAGCTGCTTGATTTATTTGTCACCTCTTCAGTCTTGGTATATAAAACCCTAACTCTTAATGTTCACCACTTTAATAGCTGGTCAGTTGGTGACCTGGAGAAGGTTCCACCAACAATAGGCTATGACTGCTGAAGGTCAGAATGGAGAAATTTACCATGATATGGCTGGTGCATAGGTTAACTCCAGCTGGTGCATAGGTTAACTCCGACTTTGAATGATTGGTTTTGAACTGTCAAAGGTTGATATTTATGACATGGCACAGAGTGATTTTTTTCCCTACTCCTTCTTTTAAAGCTAATTCACATATATTTATTAATGAAGTATCAAGTGCCAAATGATGAAAGTAACACTAAACCAAACCAAGATATGATTATACTACTGTCTTATATAATCCTTATAACAGAGTTAGAATAATGGAAACAGTGTTGTGACGGAATCAAGAAACCTGTGTCCTATTCAGTTTTTTAGTTGTGTGATCTTGGACAAAGTCACTTTACTATTCTGAGCCTCATTTGTAAAATATTTGTAAAATAAAGGAGCTGGATAAGATGATTTCCTACCTAAATTCTCTGCCAGTTCTAAGAGTTTGTGATTCTATGAATTAAGTGCTCAATTGTGTGCTAGCAGCTTAAAAAAAGTATTCTCATGAAGTCATTGGATCAGCTGATGTCTTAAGGTTCCTTTAAGGACTTTCTACCCTTGGGGATGGATTTAATAACATTCAATTAGCTATATTTGCAAAGTATAATTAGCATTATATTATAGTTTTCAAAGTCTATATGAACTTTCACTTTAAGGTTTTAGAAAAAAGTTGGAAGTTTGTGACTAGACTTTAGAGGTCTCCATCTTCTTTAGAATTTAATCGAGGATGAAGTATAAGATCAATCAGGTCTACTTTCAGTAAGTATCTAATGATGTGTTGAAAATTGCTACCAGGCCAAATTTTTTAGGTTGATAGGTCATCATTCCTCCTCTCTCTTCTAATAGCAGCAGTCCCTTACTACTTAGGGAAGCACAGAACCTGCAGAAAGTTAAGGAACAGGCCTCTCCTCATCACTTCTAATCTTGAAACAATGACAAGAAAAGAGTGCTAGTTATTTGATGCAATGCACATATGCAGGAATATGAAAATGAAAATAATTTAGCAATTGTTGGTCTAGAGTTGGGGAACTGAAATAATTCCCTTTTAATTCTACTTTTAATGTTCTTGTAAGCTTTCTGTGCCAAGCATGGAGAAGAAATTTCTTTCCTCCATTTAACCCTTTATCAGACTGTCTACCTGACTGATCATGAACAAGAATGATTGACTGATCTGTGAAGTAACCAGATAACACATTCTTAAATGCAGGTCTTAAGGGCAGTGATAGATGGTATTGGGAAGGGGCCCTGTGGAATCTTGTGCCTGTGGAATCCATGCAAAATTATAGCCTAGTAAAAAGAAACTTGGGTTGGGGTAGGAGAAATGATGCTGCCCTGGAAGATTTGAAAGGCTGTCATATGGCAGAGTAATAAGGTAAAATCTTCTTGGACCCAGAGAACAGACAACTCAGAAGCAATGAGTGTAGAAGGGTAGATTTCAGATGAATAGAAGAAAATGCTTCTTAAGCAATTAGAGGAGATAGAGGTAAAGTAGTGTATTAGAGGCAGCAACCTAGCTAAGCTCTCCCAATATTTCCCTCCAAACAGCTTTAAAATAATGCCTGGTCAAATTTTGGTGTGAAAGAGTCAATTAAACAGGGTAAGATATGTTTTCAGCTGAAGACAATTTAGGAGATACATGTGAGATCTGTGACCCTGTAGTAAGGGTTGGCCTGAGCGCACATACCTAATAGTAACACCAGCTGTGGGCCTTGGAGTTAACTGTGGTAGTGTCAGTAGCAGCAGCTTCATGAACTCTCAGGATAGAGATGGTAAGGGGGTCAGACAATTAGTCAAAAGACATTGGAGGGGATCCTTTTCTGGCACTGGGTACTACTAGTATTGATTGACAGCTCTTGGTCCATAAGCAGTTCTAGGTCACAGTTCCAGGACAGAGAGAAGAGTGCTTGTGGTCAGGGATCAGGAAACCTGTTCACAGTTCCAACATGGAGAGAAGCCTTAATGCTTGTGGCAGCAGGAGAACAGGGACCCTTTCTGGATAAAGACTAGAACAAATCTCCCTGGATTACACCACTTTGAAAACGCTAAAAACTTACAGACTCCCAGAAACTGTTCTGAAATTAGTAGCATAAAAGCCTTAAGATTGGGACAAAGCCTCCCTTTCCCCAGAAAAGTAGAGAACAACTTTAACATAAAGTTCAAAGACAAGTAAAATGAGCAAACAACACTAATGATAAGAAGGACTTTAACATAAAAAACACTATTACTGTGGCAGGGAGGATCAAGATAGACTCAAAAGAAGATAATAATGTGAAAATAGCAATAGGGGAAGCCTCAAAGAAAATTTTCAATGGACACAAGTCCAACAAAAATAGTAAGAATTTCTGAAAGAGTTTAAGAAAGAGATGAGTGATAAAAAGGGGGAAAAAGTGGTAGGGAAAAATAAGAATGATGGGAGAAAATTGTGAGAGGAGAATTATCAGGTTGATGAGAGGCATTAAAATATTGAAGAAAATAATATCTAAAAATAGAATTGGCCTAATTGGAAAAGGGGGCACAAAAATTCACCAAGGAAAAGAACTCCCTAAAAAAAGCAGAATATTCCAAGTGGAAAAGGATATATCAAAAATTTATTAAAGAAAAGAACTCCTTAAAAAGCAGAACTGACCAAATGGAAAAAAAGGTACAAAATCTCATTGAAGAAAATAATTTCTTAAAATTAGAATTGGGCAAGTGGAAGCTAATGATTTTATGATACATCAAGAAAAAAATAAAACAAAATAAAAAAAAAAGTTTAACAAAAATAAAGGAAAATGTGAAATATCTCATTGGAAAAAACAATTAACCTTAGGAGAGATAATTTTAAAATTATCAGACTACTTCAAAATCATGATAAAACAAAAAAAAGAGTCTAGACATCATCTGTCAAAAAATTATCAAGGAAAACTTTATTGATATTTTAGATCTAGAGAAAATAGAAATTGAAAAAAAACACCTTTCTCCTTCCAAAAATGAAAACTCCAAGGAATATTAAAAGCCAAATTTCAGAGCTCCCATGTCAAGGAGAAGATATTGCAAGTTATCAGAAAGAAACAATTCTACTATTGTGGAGCCACAATTAGGATCATACAAGATTTAGTGGCTTTCACTTTAAAGAAGAGGGCTTAGAATATGTTATTCCAGAAGGCAAAGGAGTTATAGGCAAAATGTTATACTCAATTTTGCTGTATAGGTTATTATTTGTGAGGATTTCAACAAACAAAATTGAGTATAATCTTTCAAAGGAAAAATAGATATTTGATGAAATAGAGAATGCTCAGATATTCCTGATGAAGAGATTATAATTGAATAAACACTCAAGAAGCATAAAAATATAAACATGAAAGAATAAACATAAATGACTCAATAAAGAAACTGTTTAAATTCCTGCATGGGAATGTAATACATATAATCTATAAGAACTTCATCATTTTTAGGTCAGTTTGAAGTAGTCCATATAGACCAAAGTCGTGGCCATGAATTGACTATGTTGGGATGAACTCCCAAAAAATGAAAGGGTAAGAAAGAGAGATGCATTGGGTGAACAGGAAGGGAGAAGCAGAATTGGGAAATATTTTCACATAAAATAGGCATGCAAGAAAGAACTTTTATAATGAGGGAGAAAATGGGATGGTGGTGACAGGTAATGCTTGAACTTTTCTGTGATTGGAATTGGTTCAGAAAGGGAAGAACACACACACACAAACTTGTTTGAGAATGACAATCAATCTTACTCAAAACAGAAATAGATGGAAAGAAATGGAGAAAGAGAGTGAGGATGACAAAAGAGAGGATGGATTAAGTGAGATTGTGGTCATTAGTAAAACAGGCTTTTGAGGAGGGACAGGATAAAAAATGAAAGAGAAAAATAAAAGAAAATGTCATGGAAGGAAATACAGAGTAATTATAACTGTGAATGTGAAAAGGATAAGCTCATTCATAAAATAGAAGCAGAGAGCAGTTAGAAAACAGAATCCAATAATATATTGTTTATAAAAGACACAATTGAGACAAGAAGACATGAAAAGGCAGTTTTCAGAACGAATCAAAGCTACCAATAGTTATATGAAAAATGAAAAGGACCTGTATGTACAAAAATATTTATTTTGTTGTTGTTGGTCAATTTTTTCAGTCATGTCCAACTTTTTGTGACTCCATTTACAGTTTATTTGGCAAAGATACAGACATGTTTTCTATTTCCTTCTCTAGCTCATTTTACAGATAAAGAAACTAAGTCACACAGGATTGAATAACTTGCTAAAGTCATATAGTTAGCAAATATTTGAGGCCAGATTTGAAGTCAGGAAGAAGAGTTTTCTTGACTCTAGGCCTGGGACTCTATTAACTATGCCATCTAGTTCTTTCTTGAGGTGACAAAATATTGGACAGTGAGGGAATGCTCATCAATTGTAAAATAGCCAAACAAGTTGTAGCATATGATTGTGGTAAATTATTATTGTGCTATTAGAAGTGATAGGGAAAGAGCAGAGGGAATGGTTTCAGGGGAAAAAACATTGAAAGATCCATATGAATTTATGCAAAGTAAAGTGAGAAGAACGAGGAGATTATTATCCAGAGTAACAGCAATGTTTTAATGATATTTAACTGTGAAAGACTTAGCTTTTCTGATGATCCAAGACAGTTCCAAAGAACTCGTGATGAAAAAACTGTTATCCACCTCCAGAGAAAGAAATGATGAACTCTGAGTACAAATTGAAGTATAATTTTCTCATTTTATTTTTCTTGATTTTTTTCACTATGGCTAATACAGAAACATTTTCATAATTTCACATGCATAATTAATACCATGTTACCTTCTTAGTGTGGGGGAAGAGCAGAAAAAAGAGAATTTTGAATCTCAAAATTTTAAATTTAAATTAAAAATTTTAAAGGAAATTTTAATTTAAAAATTTAAAAAGAAAAGAATACTTTTTTGATAACTATTTCAGTGTAATTGTTGAGGTTTGAATTTTTTTGCTATTCTATTTTACTTTATGCATTTAAAAATATTATTCTGAGAAAGAATTCATAGGTTTTACCAGCCTGCCAAAGAGCTACATGACACAAAAAAGATTATGAATCCTTGGATAAAAGTTATCTAAAAAAGTAATAGACTATCTCCTAGCATAATGAATGTCCCATTTCTGGAAGTCTTCATGTGGATGGATGGATGGATGGCCTCTTCTTTGGGATTTTGTAGAAGGGATTCTTGTTCATATGTGGGCTGCAATTAGCAGACTCTAAGTTTCTACTCTACTCTGTACTTTTGTGATAACTTATTGATGCAGAGGGGTACAGGGTTATACTTTTGTGCTATAGAATAGAACAAAGATAAGTGGTCCATATTAAAGTCTATAGCCTGGGCCTCAATTACCATTATGTTCTACCCACCTGGGTTAATTCTCCACAGATGTCTCTGTGTCATATTAGTCTTATCACACTCATCCTCCCCACTTCCTATTTCATCTGATGCATAATTATAATTTGGGCAAAAACTGTGGAGATGGGGAGTAGAACCTATTGAAAGTATCCTCTGGATCTTTCTCATAATCCTCCTCCACTTCTACACCTCCGAGGGACTGTTTTCTCTGAGGTTTTTGCTTGGTTATTTCTCAAGTGGCTCTTTGGAGAAGTTGTTTCCCCTGTGTATATCTTTTTACCTCTGGTGACATATAAACAGCATGTTCTATCACTACTCGTCTTTCAGCTTCATTGATTGTGGTTTGCTCAGCTTGTTTAGTCACCATGCTGGCCAGCTCTTCCACCCTCCCTTCTCCTACCTTTTCAGCTGTCGCCGAGGCTTGATTTCTCAGGTTTTGTTTCTTCGTTAGCTAGGTTTTGCTTTGGCTTCAAAGCCTGGCTCCCTGAAGTGGGTTTGTGTTCTCGTTAGCTTTTAACTGTGCTTTTCTGAGTCTCTGGCATCCTTTGTACTTTTGTGATCAGTGTCAGAACTACATAGTCATTATTTGCATTTAGTTGCTTTCTACCAACACAAAATACAATGAAGAAAGAAGGCACAGCTGGAACATCTATCAGGCTTTGCTGGGTTCCTTCCTAAGCAACATGGTGACTTGTGATTTCATACCAAAGACTTTGGCCTCAGAGCTGTGGGTATTCTTTAGTCAATGTGTCAATTTGTGAGCCTCTTCTCTTATACTAGAACATGAAATCTCTTTTAGCCAATAGTAAGGAATCATAGAAGGAATGCTATAGTTATTCAGAAAAAAAAGATAGATCTCATTTAAATTTCAAGAGTATGAGCGAGGAGAGAGTTTTCTAGTTTTTATCCCTTTATTTACAGGGATCAATTGGAAATCCATGATCCCTTTTGAGTCAATAAGCTTTTAACAAAAACTTAGATAAAAAACAAAATAGAGATTTTTAATATATTTAGCCTCAGATATTACTGACAGTTGGTGAGATGGAGCTCATGATTAGGCTATGACCATTGGGATTGAAAGATATACTTTATTAAAAGAAATATAATATGTATAAAGAACTAATAATGTTTAGCCTATAGAAAAAGATTCTTGGCTGGAAAGGGTGTGTGTGTAGAGAAGGGATGTAGATATAATAGGTGAGTCCAGCTGTTTTAAGTATTTAAAGGGTGAGCATCATGAAAGAAGTTTAAGGTGTTTTTTTTTTTTAATTTTTCCTGTTGGTCACCAGGGGACAGAAACTAGAAACAATTGTGTGGACATTGCAGAGAGGTAGATTTAAGCACAAAGTAAGGAAAAAATTTGCTAATATTCTAAATTGCAATAAATTTCCCTTGAGAGGTAATAGATTCTCTATTCTTGAATATGTTTAATTAGAGGCTAAATGACTACTTGTCAGAAATGTGGGAGAAGAAATTTCTCTATTGTGTTCTTATGAGTTGGATCTAGTATACCACATTGCCTCTCTATTCTCTATTCTTTTCTTAAAGATTTCTTGGAATGGAAGCTTTATAGCCTCAGCGGTCCATTTTTATGCTTTATTATAAATTTCCTATAAAAGACCTATTCAATATATTCATCTTTTTTATTTTCTGTCTTTAGAATTCCAATATACCCTAAGACTGTGTAGACCATTATTTATCATTTATTATATTATATTATTATATTATCATATTGTTTGAACCTAATTTTATGTGCCTGGACATTGTTTGAACTTGAAATGTCACCCTGACCTTAGTAACTCTCCAGAAATGCCTGAGATAACTACAAGGAATTTTGAGTTCAACTTGACTTGTTTAGGGTCTATCTAAGCTTGTGTCTTAGGTTCCCCTGGTATTTTTACTTTACCCATACTTTACTGAATGTTCACACTTATTGATATTCATTTCAATCTACCATGCCTTCAAGTTGCCCTCTCAGTGAAATTATTTAATTTTGTCTGTGTGGTTTGTGAGAGTATCCTTATCTAAATCCTACATAATGTGAACTTATCACAGCCTAAGGAAAGGGAGCCATACCATATCATTTTTTTTTTGTCTTGCTTTCTTCTACCAAATGAACTAATAAATTTCTAAAACTATTTCAGATTTTGATTTTGTTCTCATGAACAATACGTGTCCTTTTGTTATCTTTCCTTCTTAATGCCTAGGGCCATAGATAATGAACTTAAAAGTACTTAGAGACGATCTAGTCCAACCTTCTCACTTTACAGATGTGGAAACTGTGAGCCAAAGTCAAATGACTTTTCCTAAGATTACCCAGGTAGAATCAGGATTTGAGCTCAGGTCTTTAAACTCCAAAGTTTCTTTCCAAATTTCCAAAATTCTTTCCACTGTACTATGCAGCCTTTTTTTTATATTGTATATTTGTTTAATGATGACTTTTACTCTACTCCTTGCTGGCAAGTTGTCCAGTATTTTAATACTGCAATCTGTTTATATCCACCATGGAACTTTCTATTTAGTTGAATTATTGATCATTTTTAATTCCAATGAAGTGGTAATTTATAGAAGGTACTGATTATAATAAATGAGATTTTGCTTCTGCAGTGGTGTAACTGATTGATTTTTATCAATGGTGGATCATCACTTTGGACTCAATGAGCACATATTCAGTAGATATTTGAGTACATATTATATTTTTGTGTTAACTTCCTTGGACCTCAGTCTCATCATCTGTATGATAAAGTTAGTCATCAATAAAGTCTCTCTTATAGAGATTTTAGACACTAGAACAAAACTTCTTAAACTGTAGGTCATACCCATATGGGGTCATGTAAGTGAATGTGAGGGAGGTCACAAAAATTATGTCAACAGTAAAAGATATCAGATATTCTGTCAGGACATAATTATTTATGTAAAAACAAACAAGCAATCCACGTTATTAGTATGCAAATTTGTTTTCATCTTTAATAAATGGTAAAATTATATGTATACCAAAGAATTGTTTTAAATACATTTATTTAAGATTCATTATTGGTAAATGTTTTGATTTGCATAGCTATTTTATATACTTACAAACTTGGGGGTCATGTAAAAATTTCTTGGATGAAAAGAAGTCATGAATGGAAAAAGTTTAAGAAGCCCTGCACTGGAGGATAGAGTAGGGAACTTGAAATCAAGAAGACATGGGGCTCAAATCTAACCTAGGACTCTCATTAGCTATAGAACTCTAAGCAAATTATTAATACCTCTTAGCCTCAATTTCCTTGTCAGAGAAGTGAGATAATAACACATGCAACCGTTATCTCCTAGGATTATTGAGAGGATCAAGTGAGATAATATATGCAAAGTACCTTGCTAGCTTTGTTAAGCACTATATCATCTTGAAGAAATCTTCTGTTATATCTTGGTAATGATAATCAATGTAACTAACCCTTTCTTTTTCTTAGTTTTCTCTTCTCTGTATTAAGCAACCTCAGTTCTTTTAATTTATGTTAAAGGAATTGTTTTATTCTATTCTTTTAATCATCTTTGTTTCTATTCTAAGAATCCTTTACATTCTTCTAATAGTCTAGGCACCAAAAAATACAGTATCCCAATAAAATTCTAATTGATGCTGAGAATAGGAAATCCATTATTTTCCAAACTTTTCATATTGGATTCATTTTAATATATATCAGAATCATCCCAGACTTTTGTACAAAAAATTACCTTATTTATGTATAATCTTTAAAACTTTTTTTCTTTTGATCTAATGCTTAATTGTAACCTCCTACTAAGTTTTTGGTATTATTTTCTGTTCTTTAAAGTACTGACTTGCCTTTATCAAAGTTTATAGAGCTATAAGGGATTGCACAGGTCATCCACTCCAACTCCTTCACTTACAGATTAGAAAAATGAATTCTAGAAAAATTAAATAATTTGAGAAAGGTAAAATAGCTAGTAAGTTGCCGGCTTTGGACCCATATCAAGCCAGTAACATCTGTCCCAAGCTATTAGTTAAGTACTGTTAGGAAATCTAAATGATTTAGTTGACAAAAAAGTCCAAAAGTGTTAAGTTCCCAATCACTATGCAACCGCAAACCCAATATTTTAGGAAACCTTTTGTGTTCTTGAGAAGAATAACATTCCTTTCTCTTCTATCTCCCTTTTGAGATACTTTTCATTCCCACCAAACATTCCGAATCCTAGGGTGAGTACAATGGTGTGGTGTAGAAGAACAAGCAATGAATTTAGGGTCATTTGCTACTCATGTAACATTGCTCCACCTTTCTGAGCCTCAGTTTTTCTATTTGTAAAATGGCAACATCAAACTAGATGATCTCTACCATTTTGTGTCTCTATGTATTCTTATTTCTTTCAGTTTTCACTTTGTTGAGGTAGCTACCTTTTTCTTCATCTTCCCTTTTTGTCTTTTTTCCTCTATCTTTCACACACATACCATATAAACTCACCTCACCCTTTAAAAACTCTGCGAAATATACAAGGATATTTTCCTCCCAACACAAATACATCTCCTTTTGTGTTTTCCAATCATTTTTCTTTCCATTAGTCTTGTCACATTTTATTTTTTAAGGAAAAACTTTATAGGAAATGTGTGGCTGCTATTTTTTCTAAGATAGGGAAAAAACACCAGAAATAGAATGTTAGGAAGCTCAAGTGGGCAATTTGGGCTTATTCTGTGAAAATTCTATCATCTTACCACCCACACAACCTCCTTTCCCTGCCAAGGTCTCTTTGTTATGACAGTGCCTGCTGGGCCCCATGTGCATTGCAGATCAAGGCCAGGCAACAGCAAGCTGTAGATGAACCTTTCAAGGAGGCATCTTTCCACACAGGGGACTAGGGAGTGGGGGTGGTGATCGAGGAGAAAAAAAAAGTACTTCCTTATGTTAATCTCTCTACTGCAGAGAAAAAGCAAATTATAGAGAATAGATAAAGAGAGATATTTCTGAATAAGTCTGGTTTATAGGACTGGTTCATAATCTATTTGTGAGGGAACAATGTCTTATTTCTATTTTAATTCTATCAGGAAAATTTAGGCCAGAATCTCATTGCATGTATTGTTACTGTATACAGACATCATTAGCTTCTTGTCTCTTGTTGGTAATGCACACTTTGAATAATGTACCCAGTTTCATGACTCCTGAATGAACAAGGTATAAAAAGCAACATGATGGGACGGAAGGCATTCTAAATAAGCAGCCAAAAGATCTGATATGTAATGATCTTTATTCACTTAGCTAGCTAGCCTTGGGCAAATCATGGAACTCTCATAATCTATTTCTATACTTGTCCCATCTACCCATCAAAAGATAATATCAGAAACAAATGAGAAATTGCGTATAAAATAATTTTTTAAAAATAGTCAAATGCTCCACAAATGTATTTTTAATGACAACCATACTAATAATGTTTTGATGATAAAATACTCTCAGTGGATGCATATTTTAAATATGAACACTAGGGTTTGTCAGGAATTTTAGAGATAGTAAAATCTTTCCTCATCTTGATTAAAGAAGCTAGTGATCATTTAGACTGTTTTAGAAATTAGTTGGCATGGCATTTTAGGGCTATACTAGCTATCTTTGAAAAGGAAAGTAATTAACATAACCAGAACCATATATACTTTTTTTTTTCAAATATGGTTCATAAGTTGCCAACCATTTGCACTAAGGTGGTGTCTAGTTGTTTATTTTTTTTAATTGTTCCTATTCCAGTTTTCTCCTTAATTGAATTTATCTCTATTTCTATTTAACCATTCAGGATGTCTACAAAATTCTCTATGTGGAAAAATAATATAGGAATGTTATGAGAAAGCTAAATTCTTCTGGGGAAAATGTGAATAAAAATAAACTGTGATAAAAATCAACATAAAAGACTGAGAGCAAAGGAATGTATTTGTAATTATAGCAAAGACATAAGATTTGTTCCTGGAGGAGGGAACAATCAATTGAAAGAAAACAAGTCACTAAGGAAATGGAGAGTGATTGAGAGGTTTTTGTGGCTTTCTTCATTGTTCTTTTCCAAGAAAGGTACATGTAACACTTGACTATGTCAGATTATAATGGAAACAAGATTGCCAGCGGAAGCAAGAAATGCTTCCAATTCAAGGAAGCATTTCTATCTGAGGAATGATGGTGATGAATTCATTCTATAAGTTGTCTTTTTTCCTCTGGATATGAAAGACTGTATCTCCTATATAATATACTTCATATGCTATATTGTGTAACTGTTAATGGGCAAAAGAGGAGTGAGATTTAGATAACTGCAAATTCATCCCTAGAAAGGTATTGTTGCAAGCAAATATTTAGAATATTTTTCCTCAGTTGGGAGGCATACCTTGCTTTAAGAATGTCCAGAAATTCTTAAACAGACACACATGAGGAATGATTATTCACTTGGCAAAATGATTTAAGGCAGGATTTCTTTAAATTACTCCCTTGGTAATATAGACTATGGCCTTTCCATTTGCGGGACGTTTTTTTTTTTCCTTAAGTGGACTGACAAAATCAGGTCAAGCCTTCCTCCAGCCAGCTGACTTGACGTAGGCCAAGTCCCCAATCTGTGTCTTGGTACCTTTGTCATAGAATGGAGATGCTACTGTCTTTATCACAGGACCTTTGGAAGCAATAACACACTAACATCTGTAAAACACTGTGAAGTCTAGAGATGAAAGCTGATGCATAAAACCTACCATCTGCCTTCCCCTAGGGGATGTTGTGGAGATTAATGAGGGCATGTATATTGAATGCTTTGGACTTCCTGCATGGCAGTAACTATCAGAGGATAAAATATAATTACGTTAAGCATACTCCTAGGCAAGGTTCCAGTCACATCCCAGTTACCCATAAGCTACAGAGCTGATAAGGTGCTTTTTAGGCCATTACTTTAAGATCCTCTAATGACAAGATTGGGATGTAAGGAATACTTGTGTCCAAACATCCACATTGGCAATGCCAAGGATATAACAACATCAACGATTAGGCAGATGATTAAGGACAGACTTCTGGTGCATTCAAAGTATATTTATCTTTTCTGTTGATTTCTGTGATTGTAGGGTCATGGCTGGGTAAGATTGGGAAGATTGGTTTCTTGTCTACTCCCATACTTTCTCTTTTTGAATTAGTTTCCTTCTTTTCTATTGTCTTTCCTCCTACACCTTGGTGACCAGTAATGTGGTTATTAATTAGGATCCAATTAATAAAATCAGACTGCAACCAATTGTGTGTCCTATATCCCCATCCTTTAGTACTATTTTTAACCCAGCTGAGATTTTCCTTAAAAATCTAGCACAAAAGATAGTGAGTGCCTATTATCCAATTTTTTTTTTCTTCTTTACTTTTTCCCTTTTATATCTTTTCAGTGATTTGATGCCACTGGGTTCCTCTTGCTGAAGGAAAAATGTCTTAAAATAACTAACTACATTAATTTAATGTTATTTTTTCCAAAGGTATTTGACTTTTAAAAGATTTGAGGATAAATGCATATCAAAGGCGGAAGTTTTCCTGGTGGAATTTAAGACAGATAAGCCAATGGTGGAGATAGTAGGAGAAGGAGGAAAAAAAAGGAATCATCTCTGACCTCAAATTACAACATACAGGGCATTTTCTACTCAGCAGATCATCTATTCAGAGCTGAAAGGGATCTTTCACCTAGATCATCTCACCTAGAAATGTCAAATTTGAGGCTGACAGGCCATACTTGGCCCACAAAACTTCTGAGTAAAGCCTGAAGCAGATTATAATGTAATAGAAAAAATGTTTAACAAAATAAATAAAAATATAATACAACTTAGATAATGCTAATTTGTGATTTTCTAATTTAGTGTGAGAAACAGATATCTATTTCTGTTTGAGTCTGATACCTCTGATCTAGTCCATTACCCTTATTTTACAGATGAGTTGACTGAGACCAAGAGAAATTATATTGTCCAAATGCATCCAGATAGTGATAGTGATAGACTTCAAACCTTTTAACTCCAAAACGAGGAACATTTCCAGTGTACCACATCTGTCCCATCTTTTGCTGAACATGTTTCAGGATAAAAGCTCATATTTTAGGAAGGATATTAATAAATAAGAGAGTACCTGGAAGAGATTAAGTACCTAGAGAGGATATCATGCAAATTTTGGTTGAAAAAACTAGAGATCTAGTCTGGAAAAGAGATTACCATGGGGGACATAATGGCTGTCTTTCCAGAATTTGAAGGACTGGCATGAAGGAGATTAGTTAAGTTTTGGTTGGTTTGGCCCCAGATAGTAGAACTATGATCCTTAGGTGAATATTGCAAAGAAGCCAAACTAAGCTTGATGTGAAGAAAAACTCTAATGATTAGAACTATTTAAAAGAAATGCTCCTGAATGTAGTGAGTCTTCTTATTGAGGATGTTTAAGCAAAAGCCAGATAGCTTGTCTTTGAGTTGGGCTACATGTGTGTTAATGTTCTCTTCAACTCTGAAATTCTGTGATTCTGTGATTCTTAGCTCCAAACAGCAGCAGCTTGGTCTCTCTTATTACTTATTTTGAGCAAATCATTTGTGTAATATTAATTTAAAACAGAAGAATTTAACCCATTACCTTAGGACTAGATTTTAAGGGGCAATGGGAAATAATTTTTTGAGATTCAATGTCTTTTTTTTTGTTCTGCTTGTTAGCTACATTTTAAAGTGACATTATTTTAGATTTCTTCAAAAAAAATCTAATGGGGAAAAGATATTTTTGAAACCCATCTATCCTACTACTAACTGACAAGTTACTAAAAGATACAGAATGAATGGAAAATGTGGTGAACAAATATAAACATAAATAAATGTTCTAATTATTTCTCTTTTCCTTACTTTTTTTTTGATTTGTAGGACAAAAATGAATAGCAATTAAGGCAGTATGAACTTGAATTAAATATTCTCAATATACCCTAAAATCTTCCACATTGTGAGCAACCATTTTATAGAATTTTAGTGATTAAATGAATATCTTTCTTTTTCTTGAGGAAAAGAGGCCAATATATTTGAATATTTTGTGCTCATGGCCTACTTATAATCATTAATTGTATCCTTCTTTCATTCACCAAGAGAGCTACTAATGGTCCCAATCTGCGGGTCCAATTAATAAAATCAGACCACAATCAATTTTGTGTCCTACATCCACATCCTTTAACATTACCAGAGATGAGATTTTCTTTAAATTCCTGCACAAAAGGTAGTAAGTGAATGTTATCCAAGTGAGAAGAAAATCTTTTTCCTTTCTTTCTTTTCTCTTCTTCTTCTTTTTTTTTTTTGGTATTTTTTTCTATGAGGAAAGGGGTTCAGTTAAGTTTATACAAATGTATGACATATTTGTGAACCATAGAATTGTTTGTACTTCCTTCTAAGGCTTCACTAATTTAGAATTACACACACACATATGCATATATTTATACATATATACTCACATACATATACAAATATACATATATATACACATATTTATGTACACATGCACATATATTTCACATAAACACACCCACACATGCATATGTACATATACATACACTACCATATGTAGTTATATGTGTGTTTGTATATATATATCCATGTGTGTATATATATATATTGTTATATATATATGTATATATATATTCTGTTATATATATGTGTATATATATATATATATATGAAAACTGTGACTTAAACAGGTATATGTCAAAGATATTGCTTCATCATGAACTTAATTTATAGAAATTTAACCTGATGATTTGAATTGATAAATTGTCCCAAGTTCAGCTATAGATTTAGAGGTCAGAAATCCTTAGTTCTATATCTCCTAGGAACTTGCTGAGATCCATTTCTTAGCAGCTCCTAGCTCTTCCTACACTAATCTGTCCATTTGTAAAATAAAGAAAAGATATTTATCTCCATCAAAGGAACCTGAGATGATAGAGACAGTATAATATGCTACAGAACAAAAGAGATTTGGGATCAATTAACAGTGTATGCAGGCATCTTTGAAAGTTGTAAGCTAGGTACTTGGAGAGTCTATGGCCAGCTTAAAAAAGAAAAAAAAAAAAACTGGAGAGGAAGAGTGGCATTTGAGCAATGCATGTCAATAAAAATAACAGGAATTGAGGCATTTTATAGAAAAAAGAACACTGAAAAAAAATAGCAGAGGTTAATCACAGAATGATAATGATAATCTGTTGATTAGAGATTTTATTTTTTTCCTTAAGTAGAAAGAAAACTGAGGAAATTAATAAAAATAAAAGGAGAATAATGAAAAGGTTAATATTTCTATCTAAATAACATTAAGATATAATCATTTCAATGGAGTTAGACTATATTCAACTATCACAGTCTTGGGTACTTAAGAATTACATAATTTTTAAAATTGATGAATGTATTTTAATGAAATGGAAGAATCTTTGGACATGTGTGATTATAAAGGTTTTAGATAAGTCATTTAAACTTTCTGTGTTAGATACTATCATCATCTGTAACAAATGAATGATTCTTATATACTTTAGCTATAAATCACATAGGATTTATGTGAAAATAAAATGAAAAAGCAACTATGTATTATTTGTTGTTGTATATCCTGAAGAGCTTAGCATACATGGTGCATTGCACATAGTTAAGTACACAGCAAGAATATGTTCAATGAATGAAACACTTTGGAAAAATTTAAGTGCTACGAAAATATAGGGAAAGGAAACCATCTCCATTCACAAAATGTTTTTAAAAATCACTTAATTGGATGTTAGTAAGGGTTGTTAAGGGGTCCATTTCTCACGCAATAAACCTGATTTTCATATAAGTCTTATGACATTGTGATTGCCTGTTGACAAAGTCCAGACACTAAGTGGGAGGAAACACACATATACACATACACTACACATATAAACTTGTTTTGACTGAGATAATTCTTGAAAAATGCTGTGAGATATACAGAAAACATGTCATAGGTTCCAAATATCATCAAAGCCT